>PVJC01001954.1:0-85391 GCA_004026665.1 Murina feae | reverse complement strand
AGCTTGATGTCACCTTTTCAGGTTTGTTTGATATTCATTTCTCTTATGCCTGATGAAGGAAATGGAACTAACTCAAAAATATATATATGATGGTCTATTAAGTCTCTCAAACACTTGCAAGACACAAGCATATTAAGAAAAAACAAGTTGTAGCTTTTGTAATACAGGAGGAAGAGATGCCAGAGATAAATAAAAAAAATAATAATAATTACATAATATGATCAGTTTCCCCAAAGTCAATTCTAAATCCAATAACCAGAATGAGTTTTTAAGAAAAGAAGTTAGAACCTATCAGTTCTCCTCAAATTCTTTATTCAGATGGTTCTATTCAATGGCTTATAAGATCTTGTATGATCTGACCTCAGTTTTTAGTTTGACCCTTTCTCCTTCTATTTTCACCACCTCTCCCTCCTGTCCCATGACACTGGTATACTTGTTCTTCAATGATACATTAACATTGAACATGATATGTACTCTCCAGCTCTACCCCCTC
The DNA here is from genome assembly GCA_004026665.1 of Murina feae. NCBI lineage: Eukaryota > Metazoa > Chordata > Mammalia > Chiroptera > Vespertilionidae > Murina > Murina feae. The sequence goes on along the minus strand of PVJC01001954.1, from coordinate 84,898 downwards.
CCACATTAGATATTCCCCTACTTTCTTGCCTCTTTTAAATCTTCACTCAAATTCCACCTTTTTAGTGAGACTTTCCCTGACCACCATATTGTACATTGCAGTCTCTCCTTGGAACTCCCTGTCCCATTTTCCAAGGTTTATCTCCATAGTACTTTTATCCTTCCAATTCTCACCATCTTTTTTTATGATGAGTTTCTCTTTCCCCATCTAATATAATAAAAGAGTAATATGCAAATTGACCGTTACCCAAGACACCTAAGCCATACCCACCAGCCAAACCATGCCTCCCAGCCAACCAGAGTGGCTGTATGCAAATTAGCCCAGCCAAGATGGAGGCAGGCAGCCATGGAGCTGCCTGCAAACCAGAGGCTTCTGTTGCAACTGCCTGCCTAGGCTGGCTGAGCCTCTGCTCACGGCCATGCCCACCAGCCAATCAGAGCAGCTGTATGTAAATTAACCCAGCCAAGATGGAGGCTGGCAGGGCAGCTCTGCACTGGGAGCCCTGGCAGCCAGCATAGCTGTGCCAGGTGTGTCATCTCAATGGGGGGGCGGGGTCTGGCCTGGGGCCTCCTCGGGTCATCCAGCAGCACCTGTCCCGGGTCCACTGCCTGGCTCCGCCCCCTGGGGGCCTCTGCAGGGCATGCAGGAGCAGCCGTCCTGGGTCTGCTGCCTGGCTTTGCCCCCCAGGAGCCTCTGTGGGGCATCCAGGAATGCCTGTCCTGGGTCTGCGGCCTGGCTCTGCCCCAGGGGCCTCCTCGGGGGCGTGCGGGAGCACCTGTCCAGGGTTCGCTACCTTCATCCGCCCCCCAGGGGCCTCCACAGGGCGTGCGGGAGCATCTGCTACACAGTGCTGAGAATCCGAAGCCAGTCCGCTGCCCGGCTCCACCCCGGGTGTGTTCGCTCAGCAGCAGGGCCCCACCGAGGGATCCTGCCCCAGCATCCGCCTCTGGCTCGCCACCCAGCTCTGCGCCAGGTGTGTCCCCTCAACAGTGGGGTCCCTCCAGTGGGAAACGTCCAGGCCTGCACTCACCAGCCCTCCCATCCCCCAGTGCACGAACCCTGAAGGGGCTGTGGGCAGCCTGAAAATGGCCCTCAACCCCTCACCCAGGCTGGCCAGGCATGCCAGCGGGTGGACATCTCCCCCAAGGTGTCCCAGACTGCAAGAAGGCACAGGCCGGGCTGAGGGACCCCCACCCCCCGAGTGCACAAATTTTTGTGCACCGGGCCCCTAGTAGAATATAAGCTCTGTGAGGGCTGAGACTTTGGCCAACTTGCTATGTTACCAGTAGCTATAAAAGAATCTGGTACATACAAAATACTCCATAGATACAGATGTTGAATGAATGACTTCTAGAAGTAAAAATAAAGAGCAATGGGGGAATAAAAGCCTACATAATCATGGTATAAAGAAAGCTTCATTAAGGTTGTGCCAATCTGGGTTGGCTTACAAAGAAGAGTAGATATTTTCCAAGTAAAGACCTGCAGGGAGAGGGTATCCTAATCATAGAGAACAGTGTATTGGGATGCTGGGAACAACTAAGAATAGAAAGCCTCACTCAGAATGACTCAGTCCATGACAAGACTCCCATAACTGGAGGTCATGACTCAGACAGGCTACAGGACTGTCTCCATCCTGTGGCTCTCTCTCTCTCTCTCTCTCTCTCTCTCTCTCTCTCTCTGGTGCCTCATCTCTGGAATGGCTTTGTTTTTAGGCTGGCTTTCATCATCAGAGCAAGGAAGCTATAAGGGGTTTCAAGATTCAAACCTTACACTGTAATATCCAGAGGAAAGGAGAAAGTTCTCAGAAGAATAGATCCCTTTTAAATTAGTTACCTTGGCCTCGGATGTGCCATAAACCAACTGTGTTAAGCCTGTTTTATATGAATCAATTACAATGGCAAGTAGAGATGGATTGTCATGGTTGAGTGAAAATGACCAGGGCCACCATTGGATGTGGACATGGGGCCATTTTCCCACCAAGTCCATGATTTCTAACCAATGGTTGAAAGAGTTGTTGGAAAAAACATCATAATATCCCTAATAAATAGCAGGATCAAAGATAAAATACTGGGATGAGCACTGTGCTATCTTAGAAGGATGCTGAAAGAAAAATGAAGGGGGTTGATGCTGGAGAGGGGATATTGAGGCCAGATGAGTTAGGGCCCTGCATAACAGTGAGAATTACACTTTATCAGGGAGCTGCTAGAAATCCACTGACATTTTTTAAAGCAAGAATATGTCATGATAAAATTATCATTTTTCTCTTAGGTATTTTGACTATGATAGAAAAATAATTCTGGAAGCAATATCAAAAACTAAATTGGAAATATTTGTAGGAAAAAAATGTCCTCTAAAATGTTATTGTAATATTTCATGACAGCTTGAAGTAAGACAAAGAGAAATAAACTTAATTGAAGAAATATTTTTCACATAATGTCAATAAAATTTTCAAGTCAGTTAACTAAGTGGCAGTAATAAATAAGAGGAAAGAGACAAAGAAAACTCTGAAGTCTATAATATAAAATGATTTTCCACTGGAGAAAAAGTTAAAAAAAGAAGACCCAGGATTAAGAGGAATAAAATGGCTATAAATACATATCTATCAACAATTCAATTTAAAAATCAAAATAAACAAATAAGAAATTGAATGGACAAAATAAACTAAGGAATAAAATAGAATCAGAGGCATGGAAACATGGAACAGATTGACAAATCTCAGAGGAAAAGGGGGTGGGGCCAGGAAGATATAACCAAAGATCATACATGCACATATGCGTTATCTATGGACACAAACAACAGGGTGGTGAAGGCCTGGAGCAGAGCGGGAACTGGGTGGAGGGAAGCAATGGGGGAGAAAGGGAGGCATCTCTAATATTCTCAACAATAAAGATGTTTTAAAAAATAAAAACTTAAAAAAGAAGAAATCTTTCAAGGATTAAATAAAGAACCTTGTGGAAGAATTAGAAGGAAAAAAAAGTAGAACCAATTCTTTATTAGAGACAGAAAATATGGTGGATTCTTGTTGTGCTTTGATTGCATGACATTCCTCTTCCTTTCTTTAGACCACCCTGATTCTCTTTGGGGAACTATTGCTTCTCCATTGGTTAATGTCTGATGGGTGTGTAACTGGAAGCCTTGCTTCCACTTAGCCAAGAGGCAGTTTCTGTAAGCCAAGCTAAGTAACTTGGGATGCGTTCTTCCTGAAGATCTAATAGTGGGCAGAGTGACAAAGGACTAGAAACAACTGGATTCATCCCAGAGGTCAGGCCTGGAACACAAAGCTGTTTTGCTATCAAAGAGACTTTTATAATTTCCTTTGAGGCCCCCTCGGTTCCTGTAAATTTCCAAGTCCACATCTCCAGGCTTCTTTTTGATACTATGATCTCATAATATCCTCCCAATAAATTCTATTTCCCTCCCAGGATGATCCATTGTGTCATTCCAGCCAAAAATTTTAGATGAAGGGAGAAAGATGATGAAAGAAAGAGTAAATACTGAAATTGAGGGTATGCTTATAAGACATACAAATTCTAGGTTTCATAAAAATTAAGTTACCATTTTTTGTGTGTGTGTGAATCAGGAGCTTGAGAAGAACCAGAAAGTATTGAGGGGCTTTGGGGGATACCATTTTTAACTGCTACTGAAAAAAATGTGTGAGGGACTAAAAACAACTGAAAGAATTGCTTATCTTATTGAGGATAATTAATGGAGCCCAACCAAAATAATTATGCACTTTTCTTTAAGAGTGTTTAGAAATCCTGGAATGGGATTAGAGAATATAAATCAATAGTGTAATCCAGATTTAGGAACTAATGGAGTATATAGTACTCCACTAAAGAATCAATTGAAATAAAATAGCAATCCTACAGAAAGAATATGGCAGAAAAAAAAGTCAATTGAATAAGAGAATGAAATGGGTTGATGAGTGTATAAATAACATATGAACCTGGTATTCTGCCTGGGTAGGGAACTATCTAGATCTTATATATAGTGGTGGAGGTGAAGTTTGTAACAGCTTCACTTATAAGGGCTGTGGCAAGGATAGGATTCAGGATTGAACAATTCCAGGGAGAATATTTGCCCACAGGCAGTACAGACCAAGGGAAAATCCAGCCTATAATTCAAAATATAAAATATGGTTATAAACCTAAGTGCAGTGCTAAACTGCAAGTAGAAAGAGTAATAAAATGCCATAAATGTGAATATTAGTGATAATTTCACAAATCTGAGGGAATTGGAACCAACTGAGGTATGATCCCATTTAACAAATGTGGAAGGTATTTATAGCATTGAAAGTAGATCTGATAAGCACAAAATGAAGCCTAGACTCTAATAATTTAGAAGCTGATGATAAACAAGTTGGGGAAAAGGAAATCCTATAATGAAAGCAAAAACCAAACTTACTCAAATGGAAGAAACAGAAGAGGCAGGAAGCTCACTGAGAGAGAGAAATCACAGGATTCAGGATGTAGATGTAGAGAGCCATGTGAATGGTTATAGGTGAAGGTTATTAACGTAAGTGGAGCAAGAAAATGGACCTAGAGTCATACACATAAAAATTAATTATGGTTGTTGGAAAACTATTAGAAAGAAGGGTGAAAAAAAAGTGTCAACATCCTCAGTGAAAAAGTTACTGACAGATGAGTCAATGGTGTTGCAACAAACTGGGAGATGACAGCCAAGAGGGAAATGTTTGAAACTGGACAGCATCTAGATTAATAGTGTAAAAGAATTGTGCCAAGAAGAATCCTGCTTCTGTAGTAACTATGCTCATCCTCCTTCTGCCTTTACTTTCTTTTACCGGATCTTCAGGTCAACCTTAACTTCTTGAAATGAAATGATGGCCCTGCTCATATGAGACCCACATTATCACCTTCGTCAAACACTTTTTTTTTTTTTTAGACAAACAGGTTTCTTCTGCAGGGTTAGTTCAATCATCAAAAGTTTTCCTCAGGGGATTAGGAGACACTGAGTTTCCTGGCCTGAGACGTGGCCATAGAGGAAGGTGATAAATCCCTTGTAGGAGAAGCAGCACAGGTGCTGGACACCGAGCTTCAGGAAAAGGATAAAAGCCTTGAGTGTGATGTCTGCAATGAGGATAACTAGCCTCTTGAAGGCAGAACTCAGATGCTTCATGGCGAAAAGATTCTCTGCAAAAATCAATGTTTGATGATTCCTAGTAATAAAAAACAACATGACTTTTTGAATCAGACAAACTTGATTAAAATATACTGTCACTTAATTGTGTAACTTTGACCAAGTTCTTTACCTCTCTGAACCTGCATCATTATATTTGTAATTGCTAACAGTACTCTTTCACTACATAAATTTATCTATGTATATAAAATAAAACCAATAATTCTTTTCTCACTAGGTATGTTCAGAATGTGAGCAGGATGTGGAGCACATAATGTCTATTCATGAAATGGTAGCTGAAAGAATGATCTAGCCAAGCAGATCTAGGTAGCTTTGTGTTTCCAATTCCTATTTCTTTTCTATCTTATTCTTATTTACTTTTACTCATTCTTTTTTTTTTATCTGACCCATTCAATCTATGGCCATATTTTCAGTTGCAAATGTGCCCTTCATCTGGCCCTAACTATCTCTAATGTAATTCCCCCCAGTCCACTCTACCCTACCCCACCCCTATACCTGCCCTAGCTCACCCTGTTCAAGCCCCTTGCTGTTTCTGGAACATAGCAAGTACCTTCTCTTCTCAGACTATTTGATCTTGCTCTTCCCTTCTCCTGGAATGTTCTTTCAAAAATCCTTGGATGTCCAGCTCCCTCGTTTCAGTTGTGATCCTCCTTTTTTTTTATTGCTTCAAGTATTACAAAGAGTATTACATATGTCTCCTTTTTTTATCATATTTTCCCCATAAAGCCTGAAATGTCATATTCTCCCCATAAAGCCCTCTCTTCTCAACCTTTCAAAAGGAGCAAACCTCATTCATTCCCTTTCCTTCTTTGTTTCTTTCAGAACACTTATATCCAACATTGCAAGTTTATTCATACGTTATCTATTGTCTCCAGTAGAAGGAAAGCACCATGAAAGTAGAGAATTTACCTATTTTTATGGATGTACAGTATTCCCCAGTTCTTAGAACAACACTGTCGATATAAGTAGACACTCCAAAAAACATTAGTTTTAATTTATTATTCTTTTCTTAATTGGTCTAGGTTGATCAGATCAATTTCCAAAAGGAAACTAACCTCCTGGAACTGATAATTACAGCAAAGTTATAGGATACAAGGTATTTTAGTCTACTGGGGCTGCTATAACAACACACCATAAACTGAATGGCTTATATACAAGAGAAATTTACTTCTCATAGTTCTAGAGGTGAGGAGTTGGAGATTAAAGCACCAGCAAGTTGATTGTGGGGTGAGTGTCCTTCCTGGTTTATAGATGGTTGTCTTCCTCTTGTGTCCTCAAAAGGACCAAGGGAGCTCTCTGGGATCTCCTTAGTAAGGGCACTAATCTCATACATGGAAGCTCTGCTCTCAGGACCTAATCATCTCCCCAAGGCGCTGCCTCCTAATCCCATCACATTGAGAATTAGCTTTCAACATATGAATTTTGAGGAAACAAACATTCAGCCTATACTACAAGGTTAATGTACAAAAGTCAACCACTTTTCTTTGTACCAGCAATGAACACATGGAATTTAAAAATAAAAACACAGTAACATTGACATTAGCACCCCCAAAAATTAAATACTTGAGTATAAACCTAACAAAATATATACAAGATCTATATGAGGAAACACTATAAAATTCTGATAGAAAAAAAGTTTTAAAGAACTCAATAAATGGAGAGATATTACATGTTCACATATAGGAAGACTCAATATTGTCAAGATGTCAGTTCTTCCCAACATGACCTATAGATTCAATGCAATCCCAGTCAAAATTCCAAAAAAAAATTTTGTGGATATTGATAAACAGATTCTAAAGTTTATATGAAGAAACAAAGGACCCACATTAGCCGACATGAAGGAGAATAATAAAGTAGGAAGACTGACAATACTTGACTTCAAGACTTGCTATAGTTTGTTAAATATAGTTTGACAACAAATGGTGTTAGAACAACTGGATACTCATATGCAGGAAATGAATCTAGATCATACACACTTCACAAACATTAATTCAAAACAGATCATAGACCTCAAAGTGCAAAACTATAAAACTCATAGAAGATGACAAATTAAAAACCTAGGTGTTCTAGCCTGGTTTGCTCAGTGGATAGAGCGTCAGCCTGCGACCTGAAGGGTGTCGGGTTCAATTCCAGGCAAGGGTTCCTTGGTTGCAGGCTCCTCCCCAGCCCAGGCTCTGGTCAGGGCATGTGAAGGAGGCAACCAATCAATGATTCTCTCATATCAATATTTCTCTCTTTCGACTCCTCTCTCTACCATTCTCTCTAAAAATCAATGGGAAAATATCCTCAGGTGAGGATTAAAAATAAAAATCTAGATGATCTTGGGCATTGCAATACTTTTTTAAATCCAACACCAAAGACATAATCCATGAAGAAAATAATTAATAAGCTCAGCTTTATTAAAATTAACTTCTGATATGTGAAGGACAATAAGAGAATAAAAAGACAAGCCATAGACTTGGAGGAAATAGTTGCAAAAGACATATATGATAAAGGATTGTTATTCAAAATTTACAAAGAACTCTTAAAATTCAACTATAATAAAATGTACTAGATTTAAAAATGGGCCAAGACATTAACAGACACTTTACCAAATAATATATATAAAAGGCAAATAAGCATATGGAAAGATGTCCCAATCATAGCTATCTGTGACATGAAAATTAAAACAACAATGAGATACCCCTCTACACTTATTAAAATGACCAAAATCCAGAACACTCACACCACCAAATGCTGGAGAGGAGGTGAAGCAATAAGAACTCCCATTCATTGCTGGTGGGAATGCAAACAGGTGCAACCACTTTGGAAGATAGTTTGACAGTTTCTTACAGAACTAAACATACTTTTGCCATACGATAGAGCAATCACACTCCTTGGTATCTACCCAAAGGAACTGAAAACATATGTCCATACAAAAACCTACACATGGATGTTTATAGCAGCTTATTCATAACTGCTAAGTCTTAGAAGCAGCCAAGATGTCCTCTGGTAGGTGACTGGATAAACTGTGGTACAACCAGACAGTGGTGTATTATTCAACACTGTAAGTTACCAAGCCAGAAAAAGTTGTAGAGAAGAGTTAAATGCAGGTTACTAAGTGAAAGAAGCCAATCTGAAAAGGCTGTCTAACTGTATCATTATGACTATATGATGTTATGGAAAAAGAGAACACTATGGAGGCGTGAAAAGATCAGTGGCTGCCATGGATTAGTGGGAAGGAAGTGATGAATAAGCAGAACACAGAGGACTTTTAGGGCAATGAAACTACTCTTTATGATGCTATGATTATATACACATGTTATTATAAACTTCTCTAAACACATGGAATGTAAAACACCTAGAGTGAATCCCAGTGTAAACTATAGACTTTGGATGATAACGGTGTGTCAATCAGTTGTAACAAATGTACTACGCCGGTAGGGAATGTTTACAATAAGGAATATTGCATGTGTGGGGGTAGTGAGTATATGGAACATCTCTGTGCCTTCTGTTCAATATTGTTGTAAGTGGAAACTGCTCTAAAAATAAGGTCTATTAAAAATCAACAAAGCAGGCTAAAATATTCAGGAAATATTTTTTTTATTTAATAAGAAATTGGATTTTGGAGATCAGAATGACTCTCTAGTTATACACTTTCTAAAGATCAAATTTTACTGACCTATTTCCAAATGCTCATATTTTTGATACATGACTTGGACATTTCCGATCCTTATAATTGTGCAATACTTGGCATATTGGTGCTCCTCAGAGAGTTCTTGCTAACATACAAGAGTTTTCCACTGAAAAGTTTTAGGAGTCATTTAAAGTATTCAGCTGGATGGATATCATAGACTGGAAAACAAAATTGGTACAACTCTCAAATACTAGTTGGCAAAACATGATCATTACAAAGAAGAAATGAACTCAATAATTCTCAAAACTACTACTAGCATACATTTATTCATCAACTACTTTGTGCCAAATAGTATGCTGAGTATTCCATATGTTTTATTTAAATATCCTAACAATTTAGGTGATAACTACTATTATCATCTCCACTTTACAAATGAGAAACAACAAAGTTAAGTTTTTGTTTACACTCATGGGACTACTAAGTGAGTATACTGGGCTAAAGAGTGTTCCTTCATATTTCATGTCCGCTCAGATTCTCAGAACATGACCTTATTTGTAAATAGGATCTTTGAAGATATGATTTTGGAAGAAGATCATGCAAAGACACAGGGACACACAGGGAAGAAAGCCATATGACAGACAACAGAGGCGGAGACGGGAGCAGTGCATCGTCCACAAGCCGAGGAACATCGAGGATTGCCGGAGCCCTCAGAAACTAGGAGAGATTCTCCCTCAGAACCTCCAGAGGAAATCGGCTCTAACAGTTTGATATTAGATTTCTGTTCTCTGGAATTGTCAAAATATAAATTTCTGAGTTTTAAGCCACCTACTTTGTGGTAAGTTGTTACAGCAACCCTAGGAAAATAATACACTGAAGAAATACCTTAAACCGGGCCTCTTTTTAAAGGCTAAGCAATTGTTCATTTTATTGTGTTACTTTCAGAAGGTCTTGAGAAGTGTCTGTTATAGCACTAATCACTCTTTACAGCAGTTATCTGTGACTTAGGGGACAGAATACATCTTATCATCTTTTTACTGCCAGGCCTTGAGTACATATGACTGGCTGTAAAAAAATAAGAAGAATATCCATTCCTATAAACAGACAAATTCTTCCTATGTAGTTTGCCCATTCCTTACAAATAAGAGGCAAATGTTTTTGTTACTATCATCAACAATGAAGCCCTAACCAGTCTGGCTCAGTGGATAGAGCTTCAGCCTGCGGACTGACAGGTCCCAGGTTCGACTCCGGTCAAGGGCATGTACCTTGGTTGTGGGCACATTCCCAGTGGGGGAGTGTGCAGGAGGCAGCTGATCCATGTTTCTAGCTCTCTTATCCCTCTCCCTTCCTCTCTGTAAAAAATCAATAAAATATATTTTTTAAAAACCAATGAAGAATACAGTAATATGTTGTTACATATATTTCTATAGTTTATGAGTTTATTATTTTTAAGTTAATTCTGCATTCTCAAAGTCATGTTTTGACCAAATGATCTCATGTTTGGATTTTTATTTTATTCTTTAAATTGCTTCTTAGCCTTATTATAGTAAGAATTTAAAGCAGGTACTTCATAACAATGCAATGAAATAAACCAACAAAATATTTTCATGCAAAACTGAGGCAAAGCACAGGAAAACATAAACATATAAGAAAGCAGAGGCAGATTTGAATAAAAAAAGTCAATAGAGTAAATTTTCCACTTTGTTAGAGATGGGCTACAAATTTGACTCTAACTATTGTAAGAATAATGCTAGAATAAGAAAATATGCTCATATATACAATGGAATATTACTTGACCATAAAAAATAATTAATTTTTTTAAATTACAGCATGGATGGACTTAAAGGGATTATGCTCAGTAAAATAAGTCAGTCAGAAAAAGACAAATACTAGATGATTTCATTTATATGTGGAATCTAAACAACAAAATATTAAACAAACAAAATTGAAATAGACTCATAGACATAGAGAGAAAACTAGTGGTTGCCAGAGGGGAGAGGGTTTGGGAGACTGGGTAATAGAAGTGAAGGGATTAAAAATTACAAATTAGTAGCTACAACATAGTATAGCATAGAGAATATCCTATCTAATAAAAGAGCAATATGCAAATTAGGAGTCACTCCAAGACAAAGATGGCCTCCCCCAAAGCCACAAGATGGCCACCCCCATAGCCACAAAATGGCGGCAACCATAGATAATCTACTCTAATAAAAGAGTAATATGGAAATTAGCCATCTCTTTGAGACACCTAAGCCATGCCCACTAGCCAAGCCATGCCTACCAGTCAATCAGAGGATTGTATGAAAATTAAACCAAGCAAGATGGAGGCTGGCAGCCATAGTGCAAGAAGCGGTGGGGGTGGGCGGGGCGGGCGGGGCAGGCAGTGGCGGGTTGCGGGGAGCAGCAGCAGGGGCAGGGCGGGTGGTGCTTGCGTGCTTCCCAGTCCCCTAGCAGGGATCTGGGAGCAGGAAAAAGGCCGGGCTGGCTGCAAGGCACCTGCACTGCTTCCCAGTCCCTTTGCAGGGGTTGGGCAGCAGGAAAAAGGCTGGCCCGGCCTCAAGGCAGTGAACAGGTGGGGTTTTCCCCCCGCTTCCTGGTGGTGGCTGAAGCAAGATGGGGAGTAGGCAAGCCTGGCAGGCAGGCAGCACCCAGCCCTGGCCACAGCTCAAAAAAGAGAACAACATGCAGGGGATGGCAGGAGTCTCAGAGATAAACACAGAGGGGTGCCTGCTCCAAGCCTCCATGGTGGTCCTGGGGGCAGGCCCCCAGCAGATAAACACACACAGGACGGCTGCTCAGAGCCTCAGATGTGGCTGGGAGAAGGCCCCCAATGGTGACACACACACACACACACACACACACACACACAAACACACGGCGCCTGCCAGACTGGGACCATTGGTAGGACATCCACTGAGGGGTTCTGGACTGTGAGAGGGGGCAGGCTGGGCTGAGGGACCCCCACCATCCCCCCGAGTGCACAAATTTTTGTGCACTGGGCCCCTAGTAGTCAATAATATTGTGGTAATTGTGTATGGTGCCAGGTGGGTACTGAAAATATTGTAAAATATATGATTGTATAACCTCTATGTTGTACACCTGATACCAATCTATATATATAAAAGCCTAAGCGACTGAACAACCAAACAACCGAATGACCTGAATGACCGGAACAACTGGTTGCTATAGCATGCACTGACCACTAGGGGGCAGACATTCAATGCAGGAGCTGCCGGCTGGTGGTCAGTGCACTCCCACATCAGGATTGTCACTCAGCTGACTGACCTGTCCCAGGGCCCCACTAGCCCAGTGGCAGCCATTCACACTCTCTAAGTAGTCCTGAAGGTCCAATCTCAGGAGAATGGACCATGAACCAATGGACCAGTGCCACCAGCACAATCTTGACAGCACTGCTGGCCTCCTCAAAGGTGGCCTCGGGCTACCACTTCCCCACCCGAGATGTTCCACAAGGAAGAAACAATATAAAAGCAACCTCCAGATGGCCCCTGTCAACTGGCGTGAATGTCAGCAGAACAAATCCAGATCCTGGGAAGGCAGTGTCCCACTGCCTGCCTAGATGGTTGATTGCCTCCTGCATGCCCCCTCCCCCGCGACCCGACCCTCCTTGGGACCCCATCCATGCAAGAATTCATGCACTGGGCCTCTAGTATAATATTGAAAGTAAAATATAAAAAATAAAGACCGCTGATGTGTGGTAATTATATATATACTAGTATATAGATACTAATATATATCTATATATATCTATATCTATATATCTATCTATATCTATAGATCTATCTATATCTATATATAGAGAGAGAGATAGAGAGAAAGACAGAGACAAAAAGCCAGAGAGAGAGACAGAAAGTCCTCAAGTTAAACACATCGATTTCTCAGGAGGTGTTTATAATAAGGGACTCCTGCCCTAGCCAGTCCAGTGTTGATCAGTGGTTAGAGCACTGGCCCATAATGCAAAGGCTGTGGGTTCAATTCCAGTCAAGGGCATGTAACTGGGTTGCAGATTCTCTGCCCCGGTTGGGGTATGTGTGGGAAGCAACCATCTCACATCAGTGTTTGTCTTTCACATCAATGTTTGTCTTTCTCTCTCCTCTCTCCTCCTCCCTCTTCACTTCTACTTTCTCTGAAATCAATATCCTCCAGTGAGGATTAACAAAAAAATTTTAATTAATTTAAAAAAATTTTTAAATAATTGACTCCTAACTGGAGGCCAGGAAGATTTCTCCTATGCCTCTACATATAAAAGGGAATTTCATGCATTGGATCTTGAGTTGTGCTGTCTTGTTGGGGAATAAGATGCTGTCATCTCAAGTACACAGATTTCAAAGTCATTCAAAACTGGGCCCGAATTCTGGCTCTACCACTTACCAACTGTATGATCTTGGGGACGTTCTTGAATTGGTTCTATTTTTATTAACTAGGGCAATTAAAAGTTATCTCATGCAACTCTTACGGGACTTAAAAGTAGATATGTAAAACATTTGGCAGGGAGGAGATGCTCCTCACTAGTTAGTTCTCTTTTCTTAATAAATTATAATCTTTCATAACTGACCCCCAAGCAATTCTTTATTTGGAAATTGCTTAACCTTTCCCGCTACAGATCTAAATTGATATTCATTTTCAGCAATGCACAAGCTACTAAGTTGTAATTTTATATTTACACCTGAGGCCTGGTGCAAAAATTTGTGCACAGGTGGGGTCCCTCAGCCTGGCTGGTGATCAGGGCCTATTGGGGCATCTTTCCTAGTCCCTATAAGGGCTGGCTGAGCAGGGGGAGGGACCATGGGATGTTGGCTGGCTGCAGGAGATTGGCTATGGGAGTGCACTGACCTCCAGGAAACAGCTCCTATGCTGAGCATCTGCCCCCTGGTGTTCAGTGCACATCATAGTGACCAGTCAACCCGTCATTTGGTTGACAGTTTGTAAGAGACACTTAGGCTTTTATATATATATATATATATATATATATATATATATATATATATATATATATAAATTAGTGGCCTGGTGCATGAAATTCATGCATTTGGGGGGGGTCCCTCAGCCCTTTTGTAGTCTGGGACCCATCAGGGGATGTCTGACTAATGGGCTTAAACATGGGGAGTGGGTCTAGCAGTCAGTTGGATATCCTTAGCACTGCCATGGAAATGGGAGAGGCTCCTGCCACCCACCGCTGCACTCACCAGCCATGAGCCCGACTTCTGGCTGAGTGGCACTCCCCTGTGGGAGCACACTGACCACCCAGGGGGCTGCTCCTGCGTTGAGCATCTGTCCCCTGCTGGTCAGTGAGCATCATAGCATCCAGTTGTTCCACTGTTCAGTCGATTTGCATATTGCCCTTTTATAATATAGGATAGTCATATACACACTAGTTTATCTTTAGCAATGTGACATGTATACACATTTAAGTTATATGTATTCTATTTACCTGTAAAATAATTTAAAAAGAGGAAAGCCTCAAAAGTAACATATTTGAAAAGTGTGAGAAACTGTGCTTTTCATTCTACTTAATAAACACAGGCCTCAGACTGAATTTGAGATGGGAGATTGGACGCTGCTGTTTAACCCCCAAAATCTGCCTTGATTTCTATCTGTACAAGTGTCTCACGATAATGAGTGTGTAAAAATAGCATGTGTTAACAATCATGGCCCCTAAACCAAAGCCAACTGTCTCATCTAGTGCTCATCTGGGAAGCCAGACATTCACTCTAATTTTGGAGGAAAAACTGGCTACATTGGACTATGGTGCGACAGCTGATTCTCAGAAAACTGTGAACTATATTTTTGATTCTTTGTGATCATATGTACAATCTAGAAGCAGATTTTAAAACATACTTTGTACAGAAGGTAAGATTTCAAAATTTATACATGAGTGCAGTCCCTTGGCTTGGCCAGCAATTGAAGCGCAAGCATCTGGCATGGAAGGACAGGTCCCAGCTGACCTCTGGGCCCTGGACAGCACCGGGGCCCCTAGGCCCCCCACATGCTCCCCTCTGCCTGAGTTACAGCACCCGAGTTCCCACGCAGAGATGTGGTGAGCACGGCCAGATGCCACAGGCCAGTGTGCAGTGTGGGCCTCTGGGCCACCCAGCAGCACTGTGTGGAAGACAGGTGGGGAGCACAGTCTCTCCAGGTGGGCCTCACAGACCAGCTCCTGCGCAAAGCCCCGGGGAGCACGACCGACCCCTGCAGTCCCGGTGGCTGCCACTGGCTCACCTGGAAGAGGCTACATGGGTGTGGGGAGGGCTCCTCATGGGCACCCAGCACCTGAGTGTGGGCTTCCCCGGCATGCAAGCCCTGGCATCCCAGGGGAGGGTAGCAGGGAGAGTGAGAGTGAGCTCAGTGGACACCCCACATTCTCACCACACCTCTGTCCCCTTCACCCCTACCCCCAGGTAGCCAGCGAGAAGTCATAGCTCCCTACCCAGGTGCCGAGGGAAGTTGGTCTCCGCCACCCACCCCCAGTTCCCCAGCCCAGCCCAGGGCCTGCCGACCGCTGGTCACCATCTGCGGGGTGATCAGCAAGGCAATTGGGCCCCCATTCACACCTGCCTTGCCCTGGTACTGCCCACTCACCTACTCCACCATCCTGCCATATTCCCACTCTCATCGGGGCCCATAGGGGCTGGCAGTACCTCTACTGCCACCCACTGTCAGCGCCACATCTCTGACGCCTGCCATTTTCTGAACCACGCCCATGGTGGTCAGCGCACGTCATAGTGAACTGTCAAACTCCCGGTCAAACAATTTGCATGTTAGGCTTTTATATATATAGATTAAGCCTGATGCATGGACTCGTGCATGGGTGGGGTGCCTCTGGGTGGCCTGCAGGGATAGAACTGAAACTCACAGTTCAAGCCACCTGCAGCTCCTACCTGCCATTCCTGCTCATCCCAGGCCCACTGTGCTTGCCTGTGCCTGCTGTGGGCTCGCTTCCAATCAGTCCTGATTAGGAGAGGCTCACACTGCCACAGCAGCACTCGCCAGCCATGAGCCCTGTGTCTGGCACTCTCCCAAGGGGACTGGCCAAAGGGATCAGGCTGAAACTGGCTCTCCAACATCCCCTGAAGGGTCCCAGATTGTGAGAGGGTACAGGCCATACTAAGGAACCCCACCAGTGCACAATCGGGCCAGGGAGGGACTGCGGGAGAGTTAGAAGGCACATCTGGCCTATCTTGCTCAGTCCCGATCAGCTGGACTCCAGCAGCAAACTAACCTACTGGTCAGAGCATCTGCCCCCTGGTGGTCAGTGCATGTCATAGCAAGTGGTTTCACAGACTTAGCATATCATTAGCATTTTATGTTTTGATTGGATGAACAGCTGACTGGACACAGCATATTAAGCTTTTATTATATAGGATTTTGCCCGTTAGCAAAGCAAACATACATATCAAAGGTAAGGTTCAGTTTGATGGTCCGATGGATCTGTTTTTTTCATCAGTTTATGTTCATCATATTCCATAAATGAGGGAGATCATATGATTTTTATATTTTTCTGACTGGCCTATTTCACTTAGCATAATGCTCTGTAGTTCCATCCATGCTGTATGCATGCATATAAGCCTAACCAATGGACACAGACAACAGGGCGGTGAGGGCGTGAGTGGGGTGATGGGAGCATAATGGGGTAATAAGGATACATATGTAATACCTTAATCAATAAAGAAATTAAAAAAAACTGAAACAAAAAAAAAGGTAAGGTTTGGTAAACAGTAAAGGATTATCAGCTTAGAGCAGCAGTTCTCAACCTGTGGGGTTGCAATCCCTTTCACAGGGGTTCCCTAAATATATCCTGCATATCAGATACTTACATTATGATTCATAACAGTAGCAAAATTACAGTTATGAAGTAGCAACAAAAATAATTTTATGGTGCAGGTCACCACAACATGAGGAACTGTATTAAAAGGTCAAGGCATTAGGAAGGTTGAGAACCACTGGCTTAGAGGAATTGCCTTCAGCTCTTCAGCCAGCAGCTGGTAATAAATATGCAGATTTTCAGCCCTGCTGAATATCATGAAGTCCATCAGCCTTCTGGGGACTTTTCGCATTTATTATGAACTGCTGGTCTTAGCCTCCAGCAGTCTAGGATCTTAGTAGTCTTGCTGGCCTTGTAAAACCAAGCATTCATATCTATATTATTTCTGTGCTCATGATTTAATAATCCTTCAGCTTTGGTGCTCCTTTCCTAGTCAGAGGTTAGACTCTCCAAAGAATTTTCTCTAGTTCCCTATCTCCTCTCAACAGGAATCAAGAAAACTCACTACAAATTCCTTTTTCCAAATTGTTGGACCACCTCAGCCTTAAAGGGTTACAGATGAAAGAACCTTACTTGGGGTCAGGATGTCTGAGACCTAGTTTTACCTCCTCTAGTAATTTCTCAGCCTCTTGCAACACGCCTATTCTTCTCCCTCTGGGCCTCCGGCCTTTCATATCTGCAAAGCTGGACAAGGTGATCTCTATAATGTCATGTTGATGAATAGTTTTTGCATTTCTTTCTACTTATTTTATGCTTTTTCCAGATCATGAAGACAGAATCGTGGTCTCCTCTATTCCTTAAGGACTTTAAATTGGATTTCATCTCTTTCACTTATTGAAAATGTTTCCTTCTTTCCAATACTGAAAGGTTTTAATACCAAAATGGGACTAATTTAATAGTTTTAGCCCATCTTTGATTAAAAAGAATTCACTGCATTTCTATTTTATATTCATAGCTGAAAAATATGATAATATTTTTTAAAAACTCTGTCTCTCAATTGCTTAAATGGTAAACAAATCAGGAACATGATTTACTTATAAATCTTAGGTCGATTTTTTTTTCCAAAAGGATCTGGTGATAAATTAATAAATTACATTTTAAAAGGCTGGGATTTCATTTCTGAAGATTGGCAAATGGTCATGGCTAATAATGACAGAAACTATCCATTGCCTACATGCTTCCATCCACCCTCCTCTTCTTCCCTACTAATAGAATGTTCAGTAGACATGCCAGGCAGTTCTACTGAAAGTTGGTCCCTGTCCCACTTCCAGGCAATAACATAAGCCATCTGAATTAATTACAGTAATGCCATCCCTCTTCCCCTTCCCTGACCCCACAGTGATTTCTCTCTGGGAAATCATGTTCTAACCAAAGTGATATAAGGAAGATCTGGTGGATAGAAGTTTCTGGGAAATTTTGCTCTCTTGATTAAAAATAAATACAAAGACAGCCTCAATCAGAGCCCTTTTTTATTTGTGCTCCTCTGGTCATGCCTGTAGAGTAGCTCTACCACCTCAATGTACTGTAACCATATTGTGACTGTAAGGCAATAAAGAACAGAAGCTAACATGCCCAGGATGGTCCTTGCTGACATCAGTGAACTGCCTCACCACTCTTGAGCTACCTACTTCTTGACTTGACTTCTTGTGTGAGACAAAGGAACCTTGATTTGTTTTAGCCACTCTAGATTTACTTTATATTTCTTGTCACTGAATGTCTCCTAAATGATACATAACCAACATAGGAACTTCCCTACCATGATAATAAGGCTGTCTTATGAGAATCCCCAGATCTCTGAATGATTAGATTAAGACACTTAAAGGTCAAAACTCCACAAATTCAGTGCTTGACACAATTAGTTGCAATTATGAGAAGAAAGCAAGAATGTATGATTTTGGTAACTAGGGTTGGAAGAAGAAGTCTTACTAGTCTGCTAAGTTGTGGAATTTTTAATCAGACTGCAAGTATATCTCAGACCTTCAGTTATTTAATAAAAGTAAACGTTAGATCATTGTAAGGATATTAGTAATGATAATAATATTAACTAACTTTCATTAGCTGATTAAGATAAGCTCTTTACAACCATTGTTTCCATTCTCACAAACCTATGAAATAAGTACTACTATGCCCATTTTGTAAACAAAGAAACTGAGGTTGAAATGGGTTCAGTGATCTGCCAAAATTCACACAGTAAGGTAAGTGGTGGATCTCAACCCAAGGTCTCTTGAATTACTAGACTAATTCAATATCACTAGTCCTCTACTTTGTTCCTATCTTAATTTTGAAACAACCTCAACTCATAAAAAATTATAAGTAAACAATACAAATATTTTTTTTCTAAACTATTTTAGAATAAGTTGTCAGCATGTTGCCCTGAATAGTGAACTTTCAAAAGATAACTGTGAGTCCAGCTGGTGTAGTTCAGTGGTTGAGTGTAGACCCATGAACCAGGAGACCACAGTTCAATTCCCTGTCAGTGTACATGCCCAGCTGTCAGGCTTGATCCCCAGTAGAAGACATACAGGAAGCAGCTAATCAATGATTCTCTCTCATCATTGGTTTCTGTCTCTCTCTCCCTCTCTCTTCCTTTCTCTGGAAATCAATAAACATATTTTTTAAAAAGATACTTATGAATGTGACTTTATTTAGAAAAAAGATCTTTATGAATATAATTGAGTGAAAAATCTTGAGATTATTTTGGATATAGGGTAAAATCTAAACCCCTTTCTATTTGGACAGCCCACTTACCTGCCTGGATGCTGACACCCCTTGCCAGGGGAGCTTCCTCACCTTGCCCTCTTCACTTTGTTATGAGGGGACACTTTCCTGCAAGGACATTCCCTCGCCCTGCTTAGATCCTACACCCCAGGTCAGCCTACCCCTGACACCCCACAAAGACACTCAGCATAGTCTCAACTGACTAGGATGCCCTATACCTGGTCACCTCCATGTGTGGATATTCTTTTTCTCCATCCAAGCCCTGACACCCTATATTGACTTGTCCTACCATATGGATGCCTTCCTTATCCCACCTGGTCTCTGGCCACTCGCACCACGACTGACACTCCCACTTTGGCTCTGGCATTCCATGCCCAGCACTCCTCGTGAGGACACCTCATCAAATGTTCCATGCTCATGCTCCAGGCTGCCCTCCTGTGTGATGCCCTCTTCGTCCTGCTAGGCCTCTGGCCCTTGCATAAGGCTGACCCTGCATGGGGAAACTGTCCTCACCTACTTGCAC
This sequence comes from Murina feae, assembly GCA_004026665.1. Lineage (NCBI taxonomy): Eukaryota > Metazoa > Chordata > Mammalia > Chiroptera > Vespertilionidae > Murina > Murina feae. The sequence continues at coordinate 65,107 of PVJC01001954.1, read as the reverse complement.
TCAGCAACCCTGGGTCATCACAGCTCCCCTCACTCTAGCACAGACTTCTACCTCAATCAACACCACTTAATGGCTGCAGGGCTGAACTCTTCAGGAAGGGAAGGAATGGGAAGAAGAAAATAAGGAGGAAGGAGAATTTACTTCTCCATTAAAGATTCAAACTTCACTAGAAAATCAATTTATAATCTTATCTAATAAAGAGGGGATATGCAAATTGACCATCACATCATAATGGTCAAGATGGCTGTGCCCATAGCAGAGGCCAAGTACTTGTAACAAGCCTTAAAGAGCAATCAGCAGGGACCTGAGGCTGCATGGTGCTGGGCCAGGGCAGGGGACCTGAGGCTGCACCCCCTGCCCAGTGGGGCTTGATGGGGCTGGGGCCAGCTGGATCTGGATCTAGCCCAATGGGGCTAGAGCCAGCCGAGTCTGGGTCACACACGATTTTGAGGCACATATAGGTGGGCAAGGATTTGACTCTGGTTCCTGTGGCACACCTCAGACTCTGACAGGAGGAAGATTTTCATATATATTTCACTAATTTTCTTTCATCTCTGACACTTCTATTATAGAGAAAGGGCAAATAGCAATATTATAATATTTTTTCTAATTCCCTTTTAATGTGCATGAATTTCATGCACCAGATCACTAGTACTGAGATAAGACTAGTAAACTAAGAGCTGAGCATTTTAATCCTTTGTTTTAGTACTGATCTGGGAAATGAGGGGAGGTAACTTGCAAATCCATACTCTTTGTTACCAGGATTGTGATGTAATTTTTAGTTTTCAACATATTCACAGCACCCTTAATTTTTATAATAACCCAATGTATGCGGGTATTTTTCTGCCAAATTGCATTGTAACGGGAAGAAAGAAATCCAATAATGGTCTGACTTTGCAAAGTCTATCTGAGTTGTCTTGCACATTTTTGTTGTTGTTGAAATGCCAGGCCCTCCATATTTGATGGCTGTCTCTACTCATCGTTTTTGGAAAAAACTCATCTCTCGCGCTTTGGTATAAAAAGCGATATGATGAGTTTACTCGTTTCCCGCAAATTAATAGAGAACAATAAGAGTGAACTTTCTGATAAAGCTACTATCTCTGGCTACATTACATGGGGCTATTATTTTGGGCAGCACTACCATTTTCACTTTCTATTGGCCAAATAGGCGCCTGATGGTTTGGATCCCTGCCGTTTTCAATGGTGTACCATGTTGAGTTTTCTCTGTATAGCCCTAAAATTCACCTTCCCAGAGTCAGCCATTGTTGACCAAACCATAATCGCTGCACCAGAGTGACAGATCAATTTTACTGTATGCTATGCCAACTGTAATTCAGGGAAGTTTGTAGGGGTGGACAAAGGCAACCAATCATAAGTCAGGCCCAGCTATGACCTGAGGCAGAATAAAGATTATGGCCCCAGAAAATTAAAACATAAAAGCAACACACACACACACACAAACACACACACCACTTCAGGAAAGGTTGAACTAGGCTGATGATCTAGACTGGACACACAGACTCATATATTTCCAACCAAATAAATAAAATTTAAAGAAAACTAGAGGGTCTTCTCTAAATTAGTATTTTCTAGCATTCCTTGAAAAACCCTTTTGGAGTTAAATTTAAGGATCTCAATTGCTCTTCAGTCTATATTCATATTTTAAAATTTACAAACATTTTTTCTTTTCCAAAATATACAATTAAGCTATATATTGAATATAATTTTTCTAATCCCATCCGTTTCCTGGAAAGTCAGAGACTTCTCCCTCTCCCTCTGTTCTCCCCAATCTCTCATTCTCCTGGAAAGTCAGAGACTTCTTCCCCTCCCTCTGTTTCTCCTTCCACCAAAAATCAATGCTCTGACTATCAAATGGAAAATAAAAGTATTGCTATTCTTCAGTAGCCCTAGCTATGTAGTAATGAGAGATAATGAGCATGATGACCATTTTTTAAAAAGTTAATTTATTTGTTGGGATCTTGTAGAGAGATCAGGAAAGGGAAAAATGTCCCACTGCCACACTGAAGATACAGGTTCTTATCCCCAAATTAGGTTAGTTCCCATATTTTTATATCAAAAGTGTTAATTTAGTGAAACATCTTTTAAAGGATATATCATAAGGCTGTAATTCTGACAGTCCTGTCTCAGAAATATATTTATTTAATTCTGTCCAATGAGCTTTCTACCAGTGCCATCTCAAAGCTGTGATCACTGATATTCTAGTTACTGCCATTAAAACTGCTAGAGGAAAAAAAAATAGTGCTGGAACACTATGAACAAAAAGCAGCTGAACTGGTCTGGCTATTTAAAATCCAGGTGTCTAATCCTGTCTTTTTCTTCTTAAGTCAAATGCTACCATGCCTAAGTCATATACAATTTTGTTTGCATTCTGCAGAAAAAAAAGAGGGGCTGGGGTGGGGTTAAGAATTCATGATGAAAATTATTCAAACACAAGTGAGTTCCCAAGTATATATAATTTTGCATTAACAATACTTTCTCAGATCAGCAAGTGTGTAATTACATGGCTCCTAGTGATACATGGCTTGCCGCCAAATGGTGCCTCAATCCCTTATCCCCCCTCCCCCGCAACAGGGTCTTGTTTTGTTTTGTTTTTAATAATTCCCAATTTACTCCTATTCTTACTCCTCTCTCTAGATATTCTGAATCTTAGTTCTTCCTTCAGCCCTTCAATTACACCACTGCCTTCTTCACTCTCAACTAATGACCTAATCTCCTGCTTTACCATGAAGATAGAAACCGTCAGGCATTCTGATAGGCAGACCAACGCCTCTTCAAAGATGGCCATGCTCTTATTCCTGTAAACTTTGAATGTGTTACCTTACAGGACAAAAGGGACTTTGTAGATGTAATGAAGAGTATGAACCTTGAGATAGAGGATTATCCTTAAATTGGGCCCAATCAAATCCACTTGACTCCTTAAAAACAGAGCATCTTTCTTGGATGCAGGCAGAGAGACAGGACAATAGAAGATGTAGGAGAGGCTGAGGCGTGAGAAGGATGTGCTTTGCCATTTCTAACTGCGAATATGGAAGAAGAGGGCCACCAGCCAGCAATGAGGCATCTTCTTGAAGCTGGGAATGGCCCTCAGCTAACAGCCAGTAAGAAAGCAGATATGCTAGTCCTATAAGGACAAGGACTGAATTCCCTCCTGGAGCCTCCAGTAGGGAAAACAGCTCTGTCACAGATTGGTTTGGGGTTTGTGATGCTGGAGAAGAGGAATCAGATGAGCCCATCAGACTACTGACCCACTGTGAGATAATCAATTTGCATTGCTCAAGCCACGAAACTTGCCATAGGACACTATACAATAGGACAGTAATACAAACACTCTGTTACCTGTGCGATCAGTTTCATGCCTATTTCCAGACAATGTTCAAAGTGAGCACTGGTACATTACTTGATATCTACTACTTTGTAGTTAATATCCATTATAACATTATCTCCCCAATCTCTATTGACCCTTTTCAGCTTCAATGTTCTGGCTGAATAGTTTATTTGAGCTTTGAAGCTCAAAGAAGCTTTCTAATGTTGATTTCCCTCTTAAAGATCTTTGTGATAAGGAATATTGCCATGTTTTAGAAACTAATTATTTATAACCACAGCATTTCCAGGCCTCTTCCGCTAAATCCCTATGATTCTAACTAGTTTATTGAGTTGTACTCATTAGGGTTCAAGTTGAAAGCAAATTTAATATTTCCCAACATCTCCCATTAAATTTACTCTGTTGACTCACTCTTCTTCATTTTTGCTTAAAATTTCCAGAAGATGTCATGGCTTTAAGACACCATAGGGTGTGAAAATATAATCTCATTTACTTCAACCCACCATTAACAGTCCAGTCCAACCCACAATTGAAACAAATTTATCATTCTTATCCACTTTAAGCCTGACCCTTTCCCCTACACTGGCTAGCCCCGATGAAGAGAGCACCGTTGTATTTTCTTTATTATTTCCCCACTTTGCTCTTCTACTCCTTTCTGCTGACTCCTGGACCCTGCAGGGTTAGTGCAGGGCAAAGCAAAAGATATAAGGGGGTAGACAAATTCTTGGTAGATTTGATTGCATCAAGTGTGGATGCCTTCCGGGTATCAGATGACCCATTGCTTATTTCGTGGGATGCTTCTGTGGGTCGCTTGGAGTTTGTCTTGCTGGAATGTCCAATGGCTGCTCCCTGGATTCGTGATATTTCCTCTAGCCACCCACATATAATTGCTCGCAAGCCTCTGGCCACGGCAATCCACCCTCTTGTGCTGGTGGTTAGCACTCCAGGTTGTTTTGTGGGGGGAATCTGTCAAGAGGGCTCACAGCAGCCCATCTACATGGGCCACCTCTGCACCACAAAAAGACATGCCTTTGTTTCAGTGTGTGGGGAGCTTCCCCTTGCTTCTTCTCAAATTTTCTCTCTTCTGTTGGCTTTTGGCAGAACTTTCAAGTCATTTCACTTTTTTAGACCTAGGCCAGGCTCTAGTCTCTGCCTCTTCCTGAATTCAGAGCACATAGGCCAACCTCTCTTAGTGGCTCTCTTGAAGTCTGCCTCTCGGGAAGGCTTCCCCAAGGAATGGGTAACTCTCTCTTTAAATAGCCCTCACTCGCCCATCACTTGCCACTTACTGAATTCCTCTTTGATAGAAGTTTTTATGCGACTTGCTTTATAAATGGTCTATCTTCTTTAACCATGGGAGTACTTTACGTTTGTTGTTCTCAGCTTTGGGGCCTTGGCTGGAATTCCCAGACAGGAAGAGCCGTATTTTGATATCCTGTTGTACTTCTCCAAAGGCTCTGTCTCTATGATGGTGCTGTGCGGAATGAAAGTTAAAGTTCATCCAAGATGAATGTAGCTGCTAGCACCTCTGTGAGTGCAGCTTTGGAAAGTACCCATCCAGTGCGTAATCTTGCCATTTGGTTTTATTAAAAGGAAAGGAAACACAAGGCTATTTTCTGAGTGAGGTTTCCAGAGAAAGTTCTGCTGCTTGAGGTTAACTAAGTAAACTTGTTAACTTTGAATTGTTTTAAAATCCCATGGATTAGAGAAATGCTTGATACCATTGCTCTTTCAAATACATGGAATTAGCTACTGTTCACTGAAGAATTTTCCTTTTTCAGTGTGTATATCATCGAGATTAAGGAGGCTTAAATTTTCAGCAATTCTTTCACCAGATTTATGGTGTACAGAGCCAGTGAATTACTAACAAAAACAGGTAATTCGTGTCTAATACACATGTAGAACCTCATTGGACAGAGAAAACAAAAGTGATTTACTGATTGAAGGGCTCATAAAATCAAATGGATATAAAATGATGCTATATATCTTTATAAAACATATAACCTGAGGTTCTATACATGAGGAATTACTGAAAATATTGCTTAAACTAATTATTCTTTATTAAAAGCTTAAAAGGCACAGCGTTGGCAGGCATGAAATAAAAAGCAGAAACTGGCTCTCACACAAAAAACAAACCCTAGCTTAAAGATTGTATCTTGAAGCAGCATCTTGATCGTCATAGAAAGGAGCACTTTAGTACATAAGGAAACTCTGATGTTAATAAAAATAATTGCTATATATTAGATTCCATTTTGCATTAGACTAACACTATAAAATTAGAGATTATTCTTCCAAGTAAAAGAAAGCTATCTAAAATATTTTTATTAATAATTCCTCTTAAAATGAGCAGCTACAGCTGGAGAAAGAAATTGTTCATTCCAATGATATGCCACAAAGTGAGATATCTAATAAAAGGGTAATAGTGAAATTGACCATTTCACCGCGATGCCTATGCCACACCCACCAGCCAATCAGAGTGACTGTATGCAAATTAAACCAGCCAAGATGGAGGCCAGCAGTCATGGAGCTAGACTAAACAGCAGGCTTCCGTTGCACCAGGAATAAACTGTCTGCCTAGGCTGGCTGGGCCTCTCTCTGCTCATGGCAATTATAGAAGCCACAGAGCTGAACCAAACAGGAGGCTTCTGTTGCACCAGCAATGGAGGAAACTGCCTGCCTAGGCCAGCAGGTCCTCTATTAAGGCAACATTCTTTCAATTACAGAAGACTCGGAGCTGAAGCCAACAGGAGGCTTCGTTACCTCCTGGCTTAAAGCCATAGTGTATCAATTATAAAAGATAAATAAACCCCAGAAACCTGCTTCCAGCTAGCCTTGCTGGAACATTGGGTCAATGGGAGTTGTGGGCAGCCTGAAAGCCTTAAAACACCCCTCAGCCCCCCACCCAGGCTGCCCAGGCACCCCAGTAGGGACTCGAACCCTGAAGGGACTGTGACAGCCTGAAAACAGCCCTCTGCCCCTCATCCAGGCTGACCACACTCCAATGGGGTGAGGGTCCACAGTGGGGGGCTTGGCCAGACTGCAAACAGCCATCAGCCCCTCACCCAGGCTGGCCAGGCATGCCAGCAAGTGAACATCCCCTGTGGGGTTCCAGACTGTGAGAGGGCACAGGCCGGGATGAGGGACCTCCCGAGTGCACAAATTTTTGTGCACCGGGCCCCTAGTAGGATATAAAATAAAATAACTTTATTCAAAATCAAGTACTATCAGGTGAGAGGAAAGTGGCCAAGCAGCATGAAATGATGGGTGGTAGCAAATGTAAATCCTTTTGTCCAAATTTTCAATTTTTTCCTCCTTTTCTTTAAGTATTCTTCAGTGTAACCATCTTACTTGGACTTTCTTTCCTATTCTGTCTTTATTTCCAACTCTTTCGGTATTCTAAGAATCTCTATCTTCTCCATCTTAAAATTCAATTTGTTGTCTCATATTCTATTTCCTCAAAAGTATGTCAAGGCTCAATTATCTGATTATCTTATAAACTATTTTATGCAGAAGTGTTGATAGTTGGTTAGAACTTTATGTCATTTAACCCATATGACATATGACATGGGGCGGGGGGTCGGTGGGCGAGGGTGTTGCTATTTTCTTTTCTTCAAGTGTGCCTTCCACAAAGATTATGATAAATAATAAAATTTTCAGTCACCATGCAAGCTGGTAAGAATGATGCTTTGGGAATGGTACTTTGGATGAAATGTAGAGTATAATTTTAATGGGGCATCAACTCCACTTGTGAGGTCCTTGCTGGTAAACAGTGTGGTGTGAGGGGCTAAGAGTAGAGATTCTGGAGTCAGAACATCTAAGTTTAAGTTTTCACTTTACTACTCATTTGTTATTTGAATGCAGAAGCTATTTCTTTCTGTGTCTCTGTTAGAGTTCTTGTGAGGATAAATAAATGAATACATATTGAAGAGATCTGAATGATGCCTGGTACATCATGGGCACTATCTGTAATTATTATGATTATTACTGGAGGCAATACCATGTACAGTACTTAGAACAAAGACAGTCACAATGAACACATAAAAAGCGATTAATCTCTTTTTTTTATGTATTTTAATGTATACGTTTATATAGACAACCCAGTTCCTACTTAAGGATAGTTAATGAGCAGCAAGGTTTTCTAGTGCTTATCATGATTTTTTTTAACCATTCACTGACTATTGTATTCATTTCTTTATTCAGAAAGTTTATAGCCTAGTCCATACATGCTAGGCTACTGGGAATTCAAGGATTTGTCATACCCACCAAAGGAAAATGGGATAAGGCTGTAAAGGGAAGAGTCAGAGAGTGACATATAAATATAAATAAAGACAAAGTAATGAAGTGATAAAAGGTCTGGAATTGACATCTCTGAATCAAAGCTGCCCAGAAAATGAAGAAGTTGAAACTGAAATGGCCCAATAAATTTTGTATAAAACATTAAATTCTATAAATTACTTAAAGATAGGAAAGGCCTATCCTAGCCAGTTTGGCTCAGTGGATAGAGTGTCAGCCATGGACTGAAGGGTCCCCGGTTTGATTCCAGTCAAGGGCACATGTACCTCAGTTACAGGCTGATCCCTGGTCCCAGTCAGGGCACATGTGGGAGGCAACCAATCAATGTGTCTCTCTCACATCGATGTTTTTCTCTGTCTCTCTCCCCCTCTCTTCCACTGTCTCTAACAATCCACAAAAAAAAATCCTAGGATGACAATTAACAACAACAACAAAAAAGATAGGTAAGGCCTAGTATATTCATAAGCAGGAGGGGAGTAACTGGTTGGGAGAGAGTATAAATGCCCAAAGAGAAGGATAATAATTAAAGAAGCCATTTGCTTTAGGAATTCAGGAGAAAATACCAAGAAGGGAAAAGGGACACTTTTTTTTTTTTTTTTTAATGCTGGAGATGTATTGAAATAAGAATCAATGCAAAACTTGGACTCAGACAAAAGCTGAATGAGTAGACACAGTATACGCCATGGAGTTAAGATTAAGTTCAAATAACGGAAAAGAGTATGCAGTGACCTTTTGGGAAAGCTAGTTTAGAGAAAAGATGATGGATTGAGAGTGAGGAGCTCTCAGTCTAACCTGAGCTTCCCTGCGTGGCTCTTGACTAGTCATTTTTGCTCTCTGAGGCTTATTTTCCCATGTGGAACATCCAGTTGTTGAACTCTATGAGTTCTAATCCCCTTCCAACTGCAGAATTCTACAACAGCTGATGAGGAGGAGTGCCACAAAGCAGCAATGTTTTGCTTGAAGCTGATCAGTATGAATTTGTATTAAATAAATGAGCGCCGGAATAAATGCGCTCATCAGCTAGTCCGAAGTTCCTGGAGCTTATGGATCTTTGGTGAGTTCACAGATATCACGCCTCTAGCTGAGTCTGGCAATCCTTCACAACTCCATCAATCTTGACAGGATGCTGACCAGCACTGTGGGAATTGTAGGTGTGCTGGCAAAGTTGTGCAGAAAATTCAGAGTATAATTTTGGAAGACTGACTGATATGCGTGGAATCATGCCCCACTTCTGGAAAGCATGCAATCTTACCATGCCTGCATTATCTTGCCCACAATGGAGCTGTAGTATTCACGGCCACATCTTTGTCTGCAAGTGAGGGACAGTACCCAGATTTAGGAAGTATTTTGCCCAAATTGATACAGTTAGTCAGTGGCAGAGTCCTGGCTTGCCGTAATTACAAATAGATACAGTGCTTTGTACCAGAGAGGATGAGGTCATAGGGTGAGAAATGAAGATCTGAACAACAGTGACTAATACTAGGTGCAGGTTTATTTCTCATTCCTATAAAATAAATCCAGGGTTATGCTCTCCAGGGAAATAGGAAAGATTCACATTGTTATGGTGCCAGGCTCCTAGTATCTTTTTGCTCTGCTGAATGTGGCTTGCATGTTACAACTCACTCCGTAGCCAAGAAGGCTGGCGAAGCTCTCTAGTTACTACATTCGCATTCCAGGAAACTTAAATAAAGAGAAAAGGTAAGAGAATCATTATCTTTGTATATAAATGTTTTAAATCCTCATTCAAGAATATGTTTTTATTGATTTTAGAGAGAGAGGAAGAGTGAGAGAGAGGGAGAAGGAGAGAAACATCAATGTGATTGAGAAACATTTACCAGTTGCCTCCCATACTCACCCCAACTAGGGATCAAACTCACAACCTAGGTGTGTGCCCTGACTGGGAATCAAACCCATCCCCTTTTGGTGCACAAGATGATGCTCCAACCAACTGAGCCACCGGGCCAGACTTGAAAGCCACAATCTTTTAAGGAGACTTAATGGCAATGAAATATAATCCCCATCTGTACCGCATAGCCCAAACTTAACATTATCACTATATCTAACTACCAAGGAGACTGGAAAATTACATCTTTTAGCTTGAGAATAATGTGACTGACAAAATATTGGTGCTCTCATAACTAGAGAATAAGTAAGTACAGGATGAGTACTGGAAGGTAACCAGCATCCTGCCTGTTTTCCATTTTGTCAGATGCATTGTGGCTCAGCTGGGACCCTACTCCATCTCCTCATCACACAGGAAGACAGGCTGACAAAGCCTCCGCTATCTGCAGGGCCGATGGTTCCTGGCTCCGAGGAAGGGAGCACACATCACTTCCACTCACTCCCACTGGCCAGGGGGAGTCACACAGCCATCTGACCTCAAGGAAGCAGGGAAGTGCAATCTTATCATGTGTTTTTGTTTGTTTTTTAATATATTTTTATTGATTTTCGAGAGGAAGGGAGTGGGAGAGAAAGATAAACTTCAATGATGAGAGAGAATCATTGATGGCTGCCTCCTGCACGCCCCACACTGGGGATCAAGCCCACAACCCAGGCATGTGCCCTGACCAGGAATTGAACCCTGACCTCCCAGTTCATAGGTTGATGTTCAACCACTGAGCCACACCTGTCAAGCTCATCATATGTTTTGAAGAAGAATGAGGATATCTGTGAACAGGCTTACTGACTACCAGAGGCAATTCCCTCAAGGATCCGGTAATGCTGAGATGCTGGAACAAGACCCTGAAGAGACAGGTACTGTTAAATGATTACCCAGGAAATAACCCCAGCAAAGGCCTGGGAACCCTTCTAAAGGCTAACTTTAGTGCCCTTCAGAATCACATCTGAGTTTTTGTTTTAAAATGTAGATTTCTTAACACAAGTGATTCTGATTTCATAGGTCTTGGGTGGGGCACAGAACTCTTCATCAAACAAATATCTCGGAAGGTCCTCAGGCACATGACCATACTTTGAGTAAAACTGCATAACAGGTATATTAGAATTGCCAAAGAAAAATAAATTTACCAGAAAATATGGCCCTATCAAATATTTGCTTAAGGCATTTTTAGTATGATGAAGATGGAGTTGCTTTTAACATTGGGAAATGAAAAAATAATTCACGAATTATCCTAACATAGGGATAGAATCCTAGTTCATTCTAGATTTGAGAGAATTGTTAAAAATGATTGTCCTTTCTTTCTGGTTTTCTTCTGCTTACCAAACTACTAACTCTAAAGGGGGAAAACTGGTTATTAGCTTTTGTATTAGCAGACCCAAATTTGAATATTGGATTCACCAATTATTTGTTACTTGAATTTGGGCAAATTTCTACTTTATCTGAGGCTTATATTCCTTAAAATAGGAAGAATATTGCCTTCCTTAAAGTTGCGTTATGAGAATTTAATGAAATAATACGAAAACACTGAGTACAAATGCTTGTTTCATATGATACATATAAGAATTAATTAGAAACTGAAGAGCTTCGTCAGGCAGTCATTTTTTGATAATCTAAAGATTCTGAATGCAAGCATAAAAGAAATTTGTGTCACTTCATCCAATGTTGGCAGTTTGGATGAATTTCAGTGCCGTAGGCAAAAGCTTTATACTCATTTAGAATAATGAACTGCTTCTTCAGTCTGAACAGAAAGAAGATACTCAGCACAGAAGAGCATTAGATTGCAAAAAGTAATTTGTTAGGTAAATATTTTCCCTAGGCAATCACTCTTCTGACACATGCTTGCAAAATCTCCAGTAAGCACAAATGTAGGACATATTGTTAAGCAAATCTACATTATGGGGTGAAAGGGAATAAAAGTTCTGAGCAATTTTTTAGGGTGTAAAATAGAGTCGGGAGTCAGCACATATAAATAAAAGCAGTTCCTGTTTGGGCAAGTGATGAATTGAATCAAGAAGAGTGTAATTAGAGTGAAGAGTAAAATTACTGCTGTTGCATGTGCATCCATAGAAGTTCCCCCCTATTTACTGGTATCAAATCTACATCAAATGGCAAGAGAAATCCATTAAGGCCTTGAAGCATAGCCAGTTTTGCTGCATCAGAGCTTGATGGCTGCCTCCCAACTGTGCTCAGCTGGTCATCCCCTAACAATGAATGATAACAAAAGCCAGATACCTCCCCAGCTGCTATTCACTAAGCTAAAATGGGCCGTCCAAGGGGCAGGCAGGTAAAATTCTGTAACAAGCCTCTGAAGGAGAAACTTAAACAGTGCACACAAATTGTTGTTAACTGGGAAGACAAAAAAGCTGACAAAAGAGCCAACCGCCGGTGTGTGCAGTGTTTTGACAGTAATTAGAGATGAAGAGCTCACTTCCAGGAGAAGCGAAATGCAACCTGTGAGGCAAAGTAGGAAGCCAAGGCGGATTGACAGAAAAGCAAATGAAGCTTGCGTCAGCGTCTTCCAAGGCACCAGAAAGGGAGCTGGCACTTGAGCTCATATGGTTACTTGTTTTTGTAACATTTTCAAGAGTATGATGTTTTAGTGGCAGTTGGTTGAGATCATTGTCTCTTTCCAGCCCACCTAGATGGCCATCACACAGGGGAAGCAGTTATGGAGATTTTGAGATTCAACTACAGGGAAGTTGAGTTGGGCATACATTTATTTTGGGTTTCGTGGGATATAGAGATCAATTTAGTGTATATTTAAGTTCTTGCTGGCTGTCCTGTGCAGTCACCTAGGAATACTCCAATTACCCTCTGGGTAGACTCAGCCAGAGTTTGGACACAAGATGTTTGCATTATAAACATGTCCTGTGTTCAGGGTCTGGGAAAATGCAGTCAGTGGAGAAAACAGAGGCCAGACTGTAGGAAATGTTTCCTGGTTGTTAGCTAAAATGTAAAGTGGAGGATATACTTCTTAAAAATTCCCAGTTAAATGAAAGTTCTCTGCTGTAGGGGATATATTTTATAATACAAGTTATAAAGTTATAAAAGCACCACACATTTTTATGGTCCTTGAAACAAAGAGAATTTACAAGAATTACTGAATTTATAGAGCCTACGCTTATAGGAAGCATGTACAACAAACAGTGAATATGTCTGTATAAGAAATCTCACGTTTTTGTAAATAAAAACTATTAGATCAACCATACTGGAGAGAAAATTTTATAATGTCTCTGTAGAAAATATTATAATGCATATCATATGTACAGGCAATCAAAGAATTTGCTATTATAATCTGTAGAAAAATAAGTTTTATAGTTTGTATTTAGTTAATAAAACTGTTCACTATGGGGAAATGGCACCAGGTGTTAAGACCTCAGTACTTGAGTTCTGCCTATGAAAGAATTCAGAGCCAAGACTCCAACTACAAGAGAAGGTTTACTTAGAAAGTCACGGAGTAGAAGAAGTGAACTGTAGAAGAAATGGGCTCAGGAAACAAGTCAGAGGCCATAGAAGGGCCGATGGAGCTCAGTGGAAAGAAAGAGGCAAGGGAAGCACACCTGGGGAGAGTGGGTAGGGAAGGGCATGGGCATGCTCCTTAGGGCGCTGGGCCTCAACCTTGGTGGCTTTTATCTGAGTTCCCAGGGGAGGATCTCAATAGATGCTTCAGCTTTTCCACTGTGTTCCCTCAGGGTCTTGGTCTTATGCTCCACCTCGTTTTCCTGCTGTCCTGGGCCTGGGGCTGAAACACGGCTGAGTCCCAGCTGTCACCTCCAGGGATTAATGCTTAAAGGAGTGCTCTTGCAAGGGCTTGAGTTTTGCCGGTTGCTAGGCACAGGGGATCACCGCCCTGGTGACCCTCTGCACCTGGCCCATCGCTCCTGCTCTGCTCATGCCTACTGCAAAACTATTTTGTTGTATTTTGTGGTTTCTTTTTTGTTCTAAATGAATACTCATTTTGCACCTAATTCTATATTTTTAGTTTTGTGTTCTTTGACACAGAAGGCACTGCTAAAATTTTAGTGAATTTTACTGTCAGTGTTTTCAATCTTTTGAATTTTCCATCCCCCTTATTGGTCTATTAAGAGCCTGTCCTCCATCTGATAAATGTCAGCTTTATGAAAAATATATGCTAAGTCCTCACTTAACATCACTAGTAGGTTCTTAGAAACTTTGACTTTAAGAGAAAAAAGTTACAATAAACTAATTTTACTATAGTTTATATCTTGTTTTGATATAAACAAGAGTTAGGTTCCTAAATCATATTTCTGAAAACTAAAACATAATAAAAGTTCCAAATAAAGATATAAAACACTTCTAATATTAAATATACAAACAAATGTGAGTCATACATACATTTAAGAAATATTAATGGGAACAAGTAAGGTAGTTTTCCAACCCACTTATTCCAGTTCAGGGTAGCGGGCAGCCAGTCTCCCCCAGCAGCTCAGGGGGCAAGATGAGCATCAGTCATGGACAGGTCACCCTCCCATCACAGATGCACTCACACCCCACCACTCCCTCAGACTTGGACAAGTTAGACACACCAGTGAATCCAACAAGCACACCTTTGGGATGTGGGAGGAAACCCATGCAGACCTGGGCAGAATGTGCCAACTCCACACAGGGCCCCTCCAGGCATCCTTGTTTTTCTTATCAATGTTACAATGAAATAAGGTTATTCAAGGACCTGCTGTATATGTATAAAAGTATGCCTTATATAGCATTCCACATATTTGAAATGTTATCAGAATATAAGATATATATATATTGAAAAGTGCAAGGATCATAAGCATATAACATGATGAACTTCCATAGGTTTCACAAACTGAACACACCCATTTAACTAGCCTCCAGAAGAAAATTAATAAAATCCCAGATTCTCCCCAAGTACTGCCTGGTCTCTCCACTCCCCTCCAAATGGCAGCCACTCTAATAACTTTTTTTTAAGTGTTTAAAGCACAAAGCAAAAAGCCCAAGATACAGATTCAAATGAAGTAGCATCCTTACTGTGCACTAGAAATTGAAATTTAGGCCACATTTTATCCAAGAGCTTCTATTTTATATGTAAACTAGGGGCCCGGTGCACAAAAATTTGTGCACTTGGTGGAGGTGTGGGGGTCCCTCATCCTGGCCTGTGCCCTCTCACAGTTTGAGAAACCTCGGGGGATGTCCCTCCACCCCAGAGGCTGCCCAGCCGCCTGGAATCCATTGGGGCACACAGCACACATGGAGGTCCCAGCGGTTGGCCTGTGCATTGCGCAGCTTCTCCAGGGCTGCGGCCTCCGCCATCTTGGCTGGGCTAATTTGCATACAGCCACTCTGATTGGCTGGTGGATGTGGCTTACCCGTCCCAAAAAGATGGTTAATTTTAATATTATGCTTTTATTAGTTTAAATAAAGAAAAAGGTGAGAGTTGTATTGAAACTCAAATAAAAATAGATGTTCATAGAATCAAAAAAGATGAGGCACACAGAATCACTTTGTAAAACATATTTTTCACAGAAATATAAAGTAATAATGTATTATATTGATAGTTGAATTTTTTTCATCTTCAAGCTAGATGATTATTTTAATCTTTCAGAGAAACATTAGTTGAATTTCTTATTGAGTAGGAAGAGGAAGAGCAGTAAAAGGTAAGTTCGCTTTCTCTGCTCTGTGATTGTGGGTGACAATTTGCTAAAAATAAAAAATAAATGGGGCCCTGGCCAGGTTTCTCAGTGGTTAGAGCATTGGCCTGAGGACCAAAGACTCTCGGGTTCAATTCTCAGTCAAAGGCATGTACTTTGGTTACATCCCTGTGAGCAGGAGGCAATCAATCAACGTGTCTATCTCATGTAGATGTTTCTCTCTCCCTCTGTCTTTCTGTTTCTCTGCCTCCTTCCCCTCCCTCCCTTCTACTCTGGAACTGGTACGATTAAACGTTACAGAATATATGATAAGTTAATTTCTAGAATTCTCATACCAACATGCTGTTTATCCACAAGCTACTTATCAGTCAGAGTCAGCATCTACCACAACAATGTCAAAAGAATGGTGGGGTTACTATTCCCACTGTTACAAGGACATAGACTGGACATATATGTCCATAAGTCACATAATACGTATTATTTGTATCTGACTTCCATATCATTGCAGCTATGATTTATTTATCCTCGTGGCTGTACAATGTTCCATTGTGTGAATAAATCAACTTATATGACCTGTTGCCGGGGATTTGGGTAGTGTCCAGTTTGGGGACTGGAAATGAAAGAGGGCAGCAGAATTTGGGGAACCAGCTAGTATTGTATGAACTATAAATATGCCTTGTTAACCATGATTGTTTTATTCTGATTAAAGAAGGCACATTCTACCCTGGTAAGAGCTGACCTGGAGATGCAGCCCTTCCCATTTGGAGCTGCCTATTATCATGGAAAGATTAATAACTATGCTGCAGAAACCAGAATCACCAGCCCTTTGAAGATCCCTAGCCCTTTTTGCATACCTCAGGCCTTTGCAAACCTCCAGCCTGCTTACCTGTTAACTGAAGACCCCTACTCCTTTTGCATATCTTCGAGGTGCTCTTTTGCCTACTTTTCCAATGTGCTTTTGCTATATAAGCAACTGATTTAAAGTGGGCTGCAGAGCAGATTTCTGTGGCTGGCATGCTCCTCTCCCATACTGCTGTCAGCACTGGAATATACGCTCATATATGATTCACCCCTGTCTCTGCTTCATTGGCTGGAGTAGTGATAGGCAGCATGGACCCACTGTTTGTCCGGTTATACAAAGGATACTGTTATGAATATTCCTGTATGTGTATGTAAACACATACACACATTTCGGTTGAGTATATATGGAGCAGTGAACTACTAGATTATAAATATCACTAGGGGCCCGGTGCACAAAAATCTGTGCACTCAGGGGGGTCCCTCACCCTGGCCTGTGCCTCTTGCAGTCTGGGACTCCTCAGGGGATGTCCATCTGCTGGCATGCCTGGCCAGCCTGGGTGAGAGGTTGAGGGCCGTTTTCAGGCTGCCCACAGCTCCCATTGACCCAACATCCTAACAAGGCTGGCTGGAATCAGGTTTCTGGGGTTTATTTATCTTCTTTAATTGAAACTTTGTTGCCTTGAGCAGCGGCCTAGTCAGGCAATGAAGCCTCCTGTTTGCTTCAGCTCCATGGCTTCTATAATTGAAACACTGTTGCCTTGAGCAGAGGCCTGGCCGGCCTAGGCAGGCAGTTTCAACTCCATCACTGGTGCAACAGAAGCCTCCTGTTTGCTCTGGCTCCATGGCTGCTGGCCACTATCTTGGCTGAGTTAATTTGCGTACAGCCACTCTGATTGGCTGGTGGGTGTGGCTTTGGCTGGTGGGCATGGCTTAGGTGTCTCAGAGTGATAGTTAATTTGCATATTACTCTTAGATTACATTTTATAAACAAGATTAATTTCCATGAGTTAGTTTTATTGCTGTGTCTTTAAATCACAAACCAATGAAAACTTGCATGAGTTGTTGAATATTGTAATGGAACTATTGAGTTTAAACATTACTGTAGTTTTTAAAATGATACATTTAAAACTCCAGGACAGCCCTAGCTGGTTTGGTTCAGTGGAGAGAGCAGTGGTTCCCAATCTTTTTTGGCCATGTCACACCTAAGCATCTCTAAAATCCTGATGCCCGCCTCACCCCCCATGACATATAATTCTTACTATTCAAAAAGTGAATTCCTATTCATGTGCAGGAAGCTTAAAAGGGCATTAAATTGGTCTAAACAAACTCCCAAAGAACATGGCATCCATGAAAGAGAAAAATAAAAGAACAAAAGGACAGTTGAAGTACTGAGAAAGAAACCACTAAGAAATTCTTTTTAAAAATAACATGAAGTGATACAAAAAAATAGCAAATAAAATTTCAAAGCATATAATAGAAACCTGAAATGCATAAACAGGTCACCATATATATTTAACTAGAGGCCCAGTGCACAACATTGTGCACAGGAGGGTGTGAGGGTTCCTCAGCCTGACCTGCACTCTCTCCAATCTGGGAGCCCTCAGGGGAGCCCTCTCCAATCTGACAGTTTCTGTCTGTTTTTGCAATCATATGAGCGAATTGTCTGAGACCCCCAATCCAGTTTTATTTGTTGCTCACAGAATAATAGAGCCTTTTTTTTTTTCTTTGCTTCATTGGTGGAGATTTCCTGGAAGTTTTAGGATATCTTCCCTTTAATTTTTCCTAGACACTCTGAATTTACTTATATCTCTCATCTTTGTTTTCCCTCATCCCCCACCTCAATAGTAACTTGCTCTAGGCTCATTTTGCTCTAGTGTCTAGATCTGTCTGCCACCAGAACTACAATTCCCAGCATTCCTGGTGCTCCCCACACTGCTGAGAGCAAAAGAGGGAGCCATGTCCGCCCTAAGCCTCCAGCTCTCCCACTCTGCTCTCCGCCTGGTGCCTGTGTATGCAAATTAATCTGCAATCTTTGTTGGGTTAATTTGCATACTCGCTCCTGATTGTCTGGTGAGCATAGCGGAGGGATGGTTAATTTACATGCTTCTCTTTATTATAAAGGATACTGTATATGTGGCTCCTAGAACCATAAGAAATACATAAAATTCAGTTAATAACTCATTCTCGAATTGCCCCCCTTAAAAATCAAATTGTCCTCTGTGGAGCGTGTGTTCCATGTTGGGAACCACTGGGATGGAGTGTCAGCTCTTGGCTCTCATAAGGCTGCAGGAAAAATATCCTCAGGTGAGGATTAACCAAAAAAAAACAAACCTCCAGGAGACAAATAGCCCAGAGGAATGAAAGAAAAAGAAGCAGAAACAGAGTACATAATTCTGGGTTTGGAGTATTATCTCCTTTATTGATGGTCAGGTAAATTTGGAGAT
This sequence comes from Murina feae, assembly GCA_004026665.1. Lineage (NCBI taxonomy): Eukaryota > Metazoa > Chordata > Mammalia > Chiroptera > Vespertilionidae > Murina > Murina feae. Next base: position 46,699 of record PVJC01001954.1, on the reverse strand, counting down.
TGGTACAGCGACTCCAAATCTCATTTATACCTACGGTTTGAGCATACTTGCTAGTAGCACTCCACTTTACTCTAAGGTCACCTGAGCTAAGGAAAAACACCGAGTGTCTGAAATTACTACTAAAATGCCAAAGGCAGAAAGACAGTCCTTGCCTAAGAAGGTAAGCAGGAGACACTTTAGACTATGCAATGAAGGCTAACAATTATTGGTAATTATAGGTAATTGTTATGTAGATTTTGCAAATCACTTAGGCAGCTGCTGCTTCTCAGGAAGAGTATGCACACTCTGAATTAAGAGCCAGAGTTACAAATAAGAGCCAGACCAATGAAACAGGGCCCAGGCATAGGATGAACAGATAAGGATGTGGGCACCAGAGAGCAGAGGAAGAGGAAGGGGGAGAAAAGACTCCAACCTGGAACTATAAACTAGCAATGAAAAAAAATGAGACATGAGGACATAGAAAGCAGAACTATGAAAACCAACAAAATAGTAAACAACAGGATCAACTCCTGCTTTAATTTGGAATTTTGATGGTTTGCAGGAGAGTAAATACGGGAAAAGTCAATTCAGAATTATTTTGCTCATCAAAAAGTTAAATACCATGAAAAATATATTTTTTATTTAAAAAAATGTTTTTACTGATTTCAGGGACAGGGAGGGAGAGGGAGAGAGAGATAGAAACATCGATGATGAGAGAGAATCCTTGATCAGCTGCCTTCTGCATGTCCCCTACTGGATGGAGCCCACACACAACACAGGCATGTGCCCAGACCGGGAACTGAACTGTGACCTCCTGGTTCATGGGTCCATGCTCAACCACTGAGCCACACCCAGCCAGGCAAGAAATATAATTTTCAAAATAAAAAGTAGTTCAAGTACTCAAGGAGTTAAAATGACAAAAGCTTAAGTGTTCAGAAGCTCAATCTTGCACATGTGTGCTTTATAGTTCCATAATATTTTACTCAGGATGCCAATAAACTATAAAATGATCCTTAAAAGTATTGAGGACTTCTTGTTTCTTGAGTTCCAGCTTCTGCTTAATACTGCATACTGAGAAACTGCAAATCAAATGTTAATGTTATAAGAAAGAAAGTTCTATTTTGTTGGGTCAACAGCTGATCCACATTGGGTGCCTCCTATGTGATCTATGTATTGTACATGAAGTAACTCTATGTAGTAGGTACTATGATAATTCTTATTTTTAAAAAAAGGAAGCTGAGAAAAATGAAGTTTAAATAACTTGCCCAAATTCACACAGCTTACAAGTGAAAGAAGCTTTGGTTCAGCCACAGAGCCCAGACACTCAGCAACTATGACCGAACTCTGTGAATGAAGCTATGGCAGGTGGTCCCACAGCAATCAAGTGGTTACTGAAAACTTAAATTAGGAGAGTTAATGGTAAAAACTATGGCATGGGATGTATACCAACTGAATTCACTTTTTTGTTTGTTTTTATTTTATGTGTATTGAATTTATTGGGGTGACATTGGTTAATAAAATGATGTAGGATTCAGGTGTACAATTCTATAACACATTATCTGTATACCGTGTTATGGGTTCACCACCCCATGGCAAGTCTTTTTGAATTCACTTCTTCCACTTACTAGTTACATGATCTTGGACACTTAACTTCTGGGGACCTGTTTCCCCTCCCATAAACTGGGGCTAGTAATGGAGTTACCATAAGGATTAAGTTATATAATCCACGTAAAGTAGCTATTGCAATACACTTGTTTTGGGTTCCGTAAAGTTTTCCTCCTCAGCCTTGTTAGGAAAGGTGTTATCTCTTCTGAGCTCTTGCCTCTAGACAGATAAAAACTACTCACCTCGCCCTAACTGGTTTGGCTCAGTGGATAGAGTGTCAGCGTGCGGACTGAAGGGTCCCAGGTTCGATTCCCGTCAAGGGCATGTACCTTGGTTGCAGGCATATTCGCAGTGGGGGTGTGCAAGAGGCAGCTGATTGATGTTTCTCTCTCATTGATGTTTCTAACTCTCTATCCCTCTCCATTCTTTGCTGTAAAAAAAAAAAAATCAATAAAAAAAAAACAAACTATGGACCTCAGGGGTGTATCCATTCTCTAAAACATTCTCCAGGAACAAAGCTAGTATTGCCACCTGACAGTCCAGCCTTCCTCAAGGCTAATAAATGTTCTCATTAAATAAAAGCTTTTCTTCACTTACTGATTTTCACCTAACATACAGAAAACTCGGAAATGGTTTTCTCATAAAGGTTTTCCTTCTACAAATTTTGAGCTCATGGAATTTATCTTCATTCAACAAATACTTACAATTTATTTTCTATTTTTTTTTCCTAGCTAGATCTTTCATAAGCTGAATTTATTTGTATTTCGTACTTTGAATCCATATATAATGATCTGTTGCAGTTTCTTGTAAGTCCAGCTCAAGTACCGTCTGTAATTTATAGGTTTTCACAATCTCCCTCCAAGTAGATCTTTTGTGTTTGCCTTTGGGCAGGTGGCACATCATAGAATTTGTTGATCCATGGCTTCCCCCATAGGACACTGAGCAATTTGAGGACAAAGACTGTGTGGTATTTATGGGTTTTGATTGTTGGATTGTTTATAGCCAGAGTGCATGGCTGAATCTGGTCCATAGTAAAAATACCCGTTTGTTGAATTAGTTTTGTTGCATGAATAATTTTGATTCTTATTATAATTGTGAAAAATCACAAATTAAGTTTATAATCTAGATTATGTGTACTTCATGAGTCCTCTTGACCCATTATGGGGGCCTTATTCAGAGTATGCCAGATGCTCAAGGTCAACTGGAACTTGAGAATCTTAATCAGGGTGTCCAAGGACCACACACAGGTGCAAGAGCGAGGCCACAGTAATCTGTATGTACACTGTGCAAGCATGCCCTTCTATAACCCCAAATACTGAGGTCACTATTTGGAAAGAAGCCTCCTTTGTCTGAGTAGTTTAAAGTTGTTACTGACCAGCCAGTATGGGATTGCATTATGGAAAAGATGTATTACTGCCCAGCAGTCTGCTGCTGTGGGTACAGAGGCTGATATGCTGTGAGGGAAAGATGTATTGTTACCTAGCCAGTGTGCGGCTACCGTATGGGACTTTGCTTTGAAGAACTGTTTTGTCTAGTGGCTACTTGTTAGCAATGGCTACTTGGGCTACAATAAAAACTCTCATATACCCACAACTTCTCATGGCTTCTATGTGAATACCCAGCATCTAAAGGAATCCAGTCCCTGGCAGAGGGACTTGCCCCTGGCACCCATTATTAAAATTATTCTAAAATTAAAGATTAATGTTCAAATTTTCCTCTAGTTAATAATAAGTACTCAGTCACACTGGTATGTATATTAGTCAAGGTTCAATTAACTACAGTAACAAGGAATTCAACAATAATTTAATGGCTCAGTGAATACAGAAGTTTATTCTCTCTCATGTCACAATCTACTCTAGGTGTTCCATATCTTTTCAAACTAATAATCAGGAACACAGACTGACATAGGCTGCACCATCTTAAAACCTTTATGTTCCAAGGTTAGTCTCTTCATTTCCATTTTACCCATAAGGAGAGGGAAACGACATGGAGGAACAGACTTGCAATTTTATATGAGATTGTCTAGAAGTGTTAAAGTGAAATTCATCACTTCTATTCACATTATACTGGTGACATCTTAGTCATATATCCACCCCACCTACAAGGGAGACTGGAAAATGTACTCCATGGGAGCTACATCCTATCAACAACTTTATTACTTGATGTTATGGACTAAATTACATGCCTCCTAAATTTATATGGTAAAGCCCTAACCATTAATATATCAGAATCCTATATAATAAAGAGGGACTATGCAAATTGACCATCACTCTGGTCAATTTGCATCCACAGCTCAGGTTAAGTCCCATAATGAGCCTTAAGGAGCAATCAGCAGGGACCTGAGGCTGCGCGCCCACCCACCTCCTGCATGGGGCTTGACAGGGGACCTCAGGTCATGCCTTCCACCCACAGGGCTTGACAGAAGACCTCAGGCTGCTCCCCCCACCCTGGCACCAGACCAGAGGAACTCAGGCTGCATCCTCTTCCCTGGTGCCAGGCTGGGGGACCTCAGGCCATGCCCCCCGCCCTGGCCCCAGGCCAGGGGACCTGAAGCTATGCCCCCTGCCCCAGCACTAGACTGGGGGATAACAGGCCACTCCCTCTGCCCAGCAGGGCTTTATGGGGGACCTCAGGCCATGCCCCCCCACCCTGGCACCCAGGGGACCTGAGGCTGCACCCCACACACACACACCTGTCAGGGCTTGACAGGGTGGGACTGGCCAGGTCTGGATCTAGCCCAATGAAGGGAGGCCGTCCAGGTTTGGGTCTTGAGCGATTTTGAGGTGCACATGGGTGGTTGAAGACTTGACTCTGGGTTCCATGGTGCACCCCTGACTCTGACAGGAGGAAGATTTTCATATACGTTTTACTAATTTTCTTTAATCTCTGACACATCTATTATAGAGAAAGGGCAAATAGCAATATTAAAATATTTCCTCTAATTAATTCCCTTTTAATGTTATGGCCACTAGTGTGACTATATTTGGAAATAGAATATTTAAAGATATGATTAAATTAAAATGAAGCCATTAAGTGTGTGCCCTATCTATACACATAAAAGCCCAAGCTTTACTACCTTTATGACCAAATGACCAGTCAACCAGTCACTATGACATGCACTGACCGCCAGGAGGTAGGCACTCAACACAGGAGCTGCCCCCTGGTGATTAGTGCGTTCCCACAGCCAACCTCCCACCGCTGTCCAATCTCCCACAGTCCGTCCCTGGGAGGGACCCCACCTGCTCACAAATTCATGCAGCAGGTCTCTAGTTCCCATATAATGGGTGTCCTTATAAGAAAAGAAAAGTAGAACACGGACACATACAGAATAAAGACCACATAAAAGCATATGGACTAAAAATAGCCCTCTATAGGCCAAAGGAGAGAGACTTAGAAGAAACCAACTCTGCTAATACCTTGGTTTCAGACTTCTATTCTCCAGAATTGTGAGAGAATAAATTTATTTTGTTTAATCCACCCAGTATGTGGCACTTTATATGGCAGCCCTATTATGGTAATTTACTAAGGAAGAAGTACAGATTTAGGGGACAACCAGCAGTGACTATTGCATTATGTGAACAATAAATTGATTAATGTCTTAATTAGGCTGTTATAACAAAGTATCAATGACTGGGTAAGTAACTTAAATATCAAACACCTCTCAAACTTTTGAAGGTTGGAATTCTGAGATAGGATGTCAGTATTGTCAAGTTCTAGTGAGAGCTCTCTTCCAGGTAGCAGAGGGCTGGCTGAATTTTCCTCTGTCCTCATACTAGATGCTCAGTGCACAAATTTGTGCACTAGTGGGGTCCCTCAGTCTGGCTTGTGGTATTGGGCCAAAACTGGCTTTCCACCATCCCCCGAGAGGTCCCAGATTGCAAGAGGGCACAGGCCAGGCCAAGGTACCCCACCATTGCACAATCAGGGCCAGTGAGAGATGTGGGAGGTTGGCCAGCCAGGGAGGGAACTCAGGAGGGCTCCAGAGCATGTCTAGCTCATATCGCTCATTCCCAGTCGGCTGGACCCCAGCATCAAGTTAACCTATCAATTGGAGCATCTGCCCCCTGTTGGTCAGTACACATCATAGTGATTGGTCAATAGGTCAACTATCTTCCCCCTGCTGGCCAGTGCATATCATAGCGAGTGGTTGGGCAGCCTTAGCATATCATTAGCATATTACACTTTAATTGGTTGAACAGATAACCGGACACTTAACACATTAGGCTTTCATTATGTAGGATGACAGAGAAGAGCTCACTAGCCCTCTGGCATTGAATTCTAAGGGCACTAATCCCATTCATGAGGGCTCCCACATGACCTAATTGCTTCTCATTAGAATTGGAGTTTCAACATATGAATTTGGAGGGGCAAAAACTTTGAGTCTATAACAATTACTACATTATCCATTAATTCAGTTAAGAATTATAAACAAATTATTCAAAGTTCTTTAAAAAGAGACCTCCTGATTGGTGGCCCTGCTCTCAACAGTCAGTGATATTTTAAAAACATAAATTAGATTATTTCACTCTTCTGTATGAAACATTAGAATGTTTCCCATTTCATTCAGCTCACCACTGAATATCTTCTTTGTGTCTTAAGAGGATAAACCTGATGGTCCTGTACCAACTCCAGTCTTGGCTTCTGTGACACTTCCTCTCATTCATTTTCCTCCAGATGCTCTGGTCTTCCAAGCATGCTCTTTCCCTCGGGGTTTTGCTGCTTTCTTCATAGGAATGTTGTTTCCCAAGCGAACCACATACTCATTTGATTACTTACTTTGGGTGTCTGCTTAAAAGCTATTTTATTAGAGAGGCTTTCTCTGACTATCCTATGTAAAATAGCAACCACCCTCATGTCTTTGCAGCATGACCTTTACTTTGCTTTTTTTTCTCCCCACACACTTGTTATTCCCAAATATATCACTTAATGTATTTATTTGTGTAGTTTGTCCTGCATTCTAGAATGCACCATGAGTACATAGAATTCCATTTGTTCATTGCTGTATCCCCAGCATTTAGAGCAGCTCAGACAAAACTCTACTGATGAAATAACTCAAGTAGATATTTAGACAGCAATACAGGATTTTTCTGGCACAGATAAACCTGAATTATGAACCAAATGAAAGATATTAAGGAGATACAGAGAGGAGCCAATGAAATGTGGAGTTAATTATGGGGAAAATTTACCCTTAGTATCTATACTAATAAAAGGATAAGTGCTAATTAGACCGGACATCTTCCGGTCGATTAGCATACATAGCTAGTAAAGGTTTTCTTAAAGGTTGTATACATCAGATTTCCTAACAGCCCATTCCCCAAATAATGGGAAAATCTGATGAGACTCTGAAGTTAAAAGGGCAAGACTATGCTGACTGATGTGTTCATTGGTGGAAAATTGACAACCAAGGCAAGGACCTCTTCAAATTGCCAAAACATGAAAGAAGGTAGAACACTTGAGTCTATTTCACTGCTGTGTTGAGTCACTTATTCCTTCCCATCCTTGTGCCACGTCTGTGTTGGTTTCAAGTCACCGAAGCTTGGCATGATTTTGTTTTGGGCATCAAAACCATTTGGAGCTTTGACTACTACTTCTTAGCACCTACCTGGAACAGCAGATTCTCCATTTTGTTTTGAAAGCTATTATAATTTGGTTTATATCCTGAAAGGCAAACACTTCAGCCAGCTTCCCTATATAGCACTGATCAGGTGATTTAATAATCCTTTAAATTCATCAACTTATGATGTGTCTATTTTTAGATTAGTGTATTCTGACTTAAATCCTACAACCCTCTCATGCTTGATTCAGGTTTCTCAGTTTTGATTCTTTATCAACCAGATCCCCAACTTCCTCTTGTCTGCTAATTGACACTTTCACTTTTTCAGTATTATCATGGAGTTTGAAAAATATAACTTTTTGTTGTTTCAAGAAATTTTTGTTGGAACACAGAGCAAGTGAATGTATATATTGCCCCGCTATCTTGAACCAGAAAACTTGCATCAATGTGCTCAGTTGTAACTAACAATCCCGTACTCCACCACACACCCAAACAGAAGTAATTAACAACTTTTCTAAGCTTTTTATTAGTGATATATTTGTTCTTCTTTACACTGGCATAGCCACAAACACAGTCAAATCCTGTATTATCTCCTGCATAATGGTTTTAGTAGTTCCCCAACAGTCATATTTATGCTTAGTCACTCCAGCCTCTAAATGATTCAGCATAATATCCAGGCTACAGTATGACTTTAGTGGGCCATAGGCACTTTTTCCCTGTCTTCCATTTCTAAAAAATAAAATAAAAATCATATTTTATGACTATGTTGGTATAAAAATCAGGCTGTACTCATTATTTTATATTCATACTTGCTACATTTATTATGTCCTTCTGATTTAAAATAAATTAAAATTAAAACATTTTGTGGGACCCTGAAAGACTACACACTGTGCCTTCTGTGTCTAATGATAAGTTGGCTTTGCTAATATCCCTAGCTTAATCTTTATAAAAACTCCTTTGTCTCTATGTCGGTGTGTGTGTGTGTGTGTGTGTGTGTGTAAAAATTGTTGACACTCTAGTACATAGAGGCTTCCCAGTTAAAATTCAAGACACTTCATATCTTGTTATAAATTATTTTTCTAGTTATACCTCCCATGGCTTTTTAACCCACGTCTGCTACCCTACTTAACTTCCTGACCTTTTGAACAAGATTAGAATTTTGTCACCTCTATTAATCTGCCCCTGTTGTTTTTTGGACCTACCCCCACCCCTACCCCATCCACACACCAAAATGTGTGTTTATCAGTCTTACTTATTCCATATAATATGGAATATGGTTAAGAGCACAGACTCTGGAATCTGTCTGATTTCACACTTACCAGCATTATGTCTCATAAAAGTTATGTGACCTTGATGTGCCCCATCTTCTTAACTATAATATGGGAAAATAACTGTTCCTACTAACAGGTTTCAGAAGGACTAACACAATTATAAGAACTATAAGTAATACTCTTTGACATTTATCTTGTGCCACAACTTGTCTGAGTGCTTTACATAAAATATGTATAAAGAGCTTAACACAGTTCCTGACACAAAAAAAGTACTTGAGGAGTCTATTATTTTCCTATAATATTTTTCAATAGGGTAACTGCTACCTTGAAGAAAAAACAAAAACAACAAAATCTTTCTGGACAAAATCAGCCATAGAAATTTCTTTAGTTGTATTATGCACATTCCTTATTTGATAGTGATCTTGTACTGCTTAAAAACATGAATATTGCTTTAGAAATCACCATTTCATCCCTTGGACAATTTGCCACAAAGCCTTACAGATTGTAGAAGTCCATTATATATTTGTTCATCGGTTACTTCATTGATTATATGATTTCTTCATGTCTAGCAGCCAAAAGTCCACTCAGCTGACACATATTGGGAGAAAACAGCAACGAGGTCAGCAGCCAGGTCAGCAGCAGTATATGGAAGCACCTAGTAAGCTTGCATTCTTCCTGCTCTGCTCTTCAAAACACTTTAGCTTCTGCATATTAGTATGGAATTGAATCTGGGATCTGGCCTTTCCTCACATATGGCTAGTGGAAAACTGTTTTCCTCTCATCTTCGGAGTGCTAACTAACTGGAGAAGAGGGGTTTAGTGGCTGATTTAGTGGTGTAATTTGCCTCCTAAATGGTATAATTTACTACAAAAATAATTCCCTTAAGCAGGGGCCCCAGTGGTTGAAATACCACTAATTAGTCATCACTATCACTACAGATTTATTGTTTTGAGTTATATCCCTTGGGGATAATTACAGATCCTCAGACTAATTTTTCTTAAAGCATGCGTGATTAATTTTCTCCTGGACACTTAGAGCAGAGCACTGAGAACTAGAGAGGGAGGGAGGTGAGGGGGAGTGGCCTGTAGAAAGGGGAAAGGGTTTCACAAAAGGGAAGTGCGTAGAGCAGAGGCCAAGTTTTGCTGCTTTGCCATGCGGTTCTGCTCACAAGTCACATGGCTCTTTGCAGTAGAATGCAATCTAGCAGTTCTTAAACTGCAGACCACAGGCCAAAGGTTCCAGATCAAAATTGGTGACTATGATTCTAAACTTCTCACTTTCTATGAAAAAATGTAACTCTGGACAGCAGAGGTTGAAAAGGTCAAGAGCATTCAGATGTCTTCCTCTGAACTCTTTTATCTCCTTGTTATAAAATGTTTGAATAAACTTATCATATTTTCACAAGATATGTATTATGAATAATTATTGGCTGTTCTTTATAGAAATTTAGCAGGCATTTCTCCAACAACAGACTGTATATTTGGAAGTGTTGTCTATTTGCCTCTGTATTCTCAGTAGCCACAACTCCTGTCAATTCTCCAGTGTTCAAATGCCTTCCCAGGGCAGCCTGACCACCAGGAAGTTAGTAAAGTCCGAATACAGTGAAAGGAGACAAACTTACAACAGTCACCACTGAGAGGTGTCATCTGAAGGAGACAGTATATTGCAGCAACTGGAAATAAGGTGTGAGAGGCACACAAATCTGGGTACAAGTGTGATTCTACGCTTCTTGCCTTGCACAAATCACATAACTACCTGGAACCTTGATTAATTTGCCCATAAAATGAGACAATAAATGCCTTAGAGTGTCCTGTAAGGATTAAAATAAATCATATTTGTGGAGCCCCTGGGGCAGTGTCTGCAGTGGCCTCCTCACACCTAGTGATGGTGGTAGTGGTGTCAGTAGCAGCTTCCTCTAGGATCCTGCTAGGTCCTAGGGAGAGCTCTGAGGTATGATGAAATCCTGCTGCTCAAGAAGCTTCTAGACCACCGGGGTGGGCGGGACCAGAAGAGTATGCGAATGACCATACCACAGTTGGTGTGTGATAATCACAAGAAGCATGCAGAGAGAGGTCATTTCGGCTTTAATAATAATCAATAGTTCCATATACCTGAGTGGCAACTCAACAGATGGCCACTGTCTTACAAACTTTAGTTTCTCTAGATTGAATCAAAAGGCAACTCCAGCTGCCCAGCCAGCATGACTCAGTGGTTCAGTGTCGACCTCAGAAGGTCACAGTTTGATTCCCGATCAGGGCACATGCCAGTGTCGCAGGCTCAGTCCCCAGTGTGGGGTGTGCTGGAGGCAGTAGATCAATGATTCTCTCTCAATATTGATGTTTCTCTTTCCCTCTCACTCTCCCTTCTTCTCTGAAATCCTATCTAATAAAAGAGTAATATGCAAATTGACCATCAAAAGATGGCTTCCCCCATGTGGTCAAAGATGGCTGACACAAGATGGCCAGCAAGGGAGGGTAGTTGGGAGGGACCCAGGCCTCCAGGGAAAAGCAGTTGGGGGGCACCCAGGCCAGCAGGGGAGGACAGTTAGGAGGGACCATCCTGGCAGGGGGAAGGCAGTTAGGGGCAATCAGGCCAGCACAGGAGCAGTTACGCATTGGTCAGTCTGGCAGGGGAGTGGTTAGGGGCAATCGGCAGGTGAGAGGTCAGGAGCCAGCAGTACTGGATTGTGTAAGGGATCTCACTGGTGGGATCAGGCCTAAACGGGCAGTCGGACATCCCTTAAGGGGTCCCAGATTGGAAAGGGTGCAAGTTGGGCTGAGGGACACCACCCCCACCTCCCACTCCCACTCTGTGCATGAATTTCGTGCACTGGGCCACTAGTATATCTATAATAATAAAAACATAATATGCTAATTAGACCAGATATCCTTCTGGGACGAAGCCTGGACGCAGCTGCTGTGGTTATAAGGGAGGTGATCCAGACATCCAAGCAGCCACCGTGGTTTCGAGGGAGGATCAAGGCAGCCTCTGCAGCTGTGAAGGACTACTCTTGCATGAATTTCGTGCATCTGGCCTCTAGTATATTCTATATAATAAAACGGTAATATGCAAATTGACCCTAACAGCAGAACCACTGGGAATGACTGGTCACTGTGACACACATTGACCACCACAGGGCAGACGCTCAATGCAGGAGATGCCCCCTGGTTGTCAGTGCACTCTCACAGGGGGAGCTCTGCTCAGCCACAAGCCAGGCTGCCAGCTGCCAGCACAGTGGTAGTGGCAGGAGACTCTCCCCCTTCCTTAGCAGCACTAAGGATGTCCGACTGCAGCTTAGGCCTGCTCCCTGCTGGCAAGTGGACATCCCCTGAGGACTCCCGGGCTGCCAGAGGGATGTATGACTGCTGGTTTAGGCCCAATCCCCTGGGGAACAGGCCTAAGCCAGCAGGTGGACCTCCCCTGAGGGGTCCTAGACTGTGAGAGGGCAAAGGCCAGGCTGAGGGACCCCCCCGCAAGTGCACAAATTTTTGTGCACCAGGCCTATTTACATATACATAAAGACATATACATATCATATATATATTATACATAATATATATATATATATATATATATATATATATATATATATATATATATATGATAAAAATAGTAAAAGAGGCAACAGCAGCTTCTAGGAATGTTTAGAGCCCTCTCAGTAAATGTGGTGCTCCCAGGACTCTCCAAATGTGTCCAAATCTCTTCCTGTGGGGAAACAAACAGTCCCAGTGTCTCAAGCATCAGGACTTCACTGGCATCATGGCACATTGCTGGAGGGCAAACCCTTTCTGATGTGTCATAACCAGTGTTTACTACTAATTATTAAAGTTCAATGAGTAACTTTTCCATGTGCATTAGAGCAGATCCAAGGCTGCCACTGGGGAGCAGACAATATTTGGCAAAGTAATTAGGTTTCTTCTTGTCATTCTTCCCACTCCTTGTGAGAGCTCTCAGCATTTAGGCAGAGTGCTTGCTGGCCGCATGCACTGCCATGTGGACAGTGGCTTTAGCAAGGTCACAAAAATCACTGCTTAGCTTTGAGTTTCCAAATAAAGGGTTTCAATTTCCTATCAGAAACATTATGCTTGAAAGCTAGATCCTTGTGGCCCAATGGAACACAGGAAGAATTTGTATCTTTCTCTGATACAAATTTTGGCAGAATTGTAGAGAAGCAATGGTGGAGTGAGGTACAGAATCCTAGACTGGAGAAGTGCATCATTGAGTCCCGAACAACTAAAAAGGTATTTCTGAAATCTCAAAGGCAAGTGTGTAAGTGCTGAACAATCTGGGGATACATAACAAAGACAGAAGGCAAAGTCTGCTGCTGTGTGAGGACTACCAGTGCCTGTGTCATGGCCAGGACATCAGCAGTAAATGCAGCAAGTGCAGAGAGTGCCACAGACAGTAAAATACCCTCATGTGGGTTTCCTATGTGGAGCACAGTACTAAGTGCTTTCTTCAGTTATATTATGGAATCCTCACAATAATCTTCAAAGTTGCTGCTACCAATATACCCATTTTATAGACAAGGAAAGAGAAGCATAAACAAAGGGCAAGTAACCAACCTATGGTAATGGAGCAGTTAAGTAATAATAGAATTAAAGTTGAACCCAAGAGTCTGTCTCAGGAGCCTGTCCTCCATTGGCATCAGGACAATGTCCCCAGGAACATGCTTCCACTCCAGGGAGACATGAGGAGATGAAGGAAAGGAAAAGACTCCAGGATGGACTGAATTTGCTTACAAAAGTATTCGTTTTAAACTGGAGGTGATTAATATTCCTCCAAATGGCAAGATGTGAGCTTACGAGCTAAGTAGTTGATAAATAAGAGTTACATATCTTTGGAAAATCTGTTTCTTGACTATGAAAGTTTATTCTTTATATACTTATAAAAATTTTAGTTTTGCTATCACATTTATTGGCTTATTTGGTATAACTGTTTTTGCAGAGGTGACTTTAGAGTTTATAATATACATCTTTAACTCATCACAGTCTACCTTCAAGTGATATTATACCATTTTACGTACAGGATGAGAATCTTCCAGCAGCATACTTTCATCTTCTACATGTGATTTAAACTCCACAATACACTGATTTTGGTTCTACTTTAAATAGTCAAATAGCTTTTAAAGAGATTTTTAGAATAAAAAAGTACCTTTTATATTTATCCACAAATTTACCACATGTTTTTCAAAACTTTGTGTGAATACAGATTTTCATCTGTTATCATTTTCTGACTAAAGGACTTCCTTTGCTATTTATGCTGGTGATTCATTCTTTCAGTGTTTCTATATCCAAGAAGTCTATTTTAGCTTTCTTTTTCAAATATTTTGCTGCGTATAGAATTCTATGCATACAGGATTTCTTTTTTTTCTTTTCTTAGTAGTTTAAAGATGATTCTCTACTGTCTCCTGGCTCACATTGTTTCCAATAAGACATCTGTGGTCTTTCTTATATTTTCTCTTCTATGTGTAATGTGTTCTTCCCGCCTGAGTGCTTTTAAATAATTTGATTATGTTATAGCTTGGGATAGTACTCTCATGTATCTTATACTTTGGGTACATTGAATTTCTTGGATCTATCTATTTATAATTTTCATTAAATTTAGAAAATGTTTCACCATAATTTCTTTAAACATTTTATCTGTTCATTATTCTCTTTTTTTTTTCCTTCAGGATCTTTAATATCACTTACTAGAGGCCTGGTGCCCAAAAATTTGTGCACTCCGGGAGTCCCTCAGCCTGGCCTGTGCCCTCTCGCAGTCTGGGACCCCTCAGGGGATGTCCACCTGCTAGCTTAGACCCACTCCCCAGGCGATCAAGCCTAAGCTGGTAGTCAGATATCCCTCTGGCAGCCCTGGAGTCCTCAGGGGATGTCCACTTGCCAGCAGGGAGCAGGCCTAAGCTGCAGTCGGACATCCTTAGTGCTGCTGAGGAGACAGGAGAGGTTCCCACCACCACTGCTGTACTGGCAGCTGTCAGCCTGGCTTGTGGCTGAGCAGAGCTCCTCCTGTGGGAGTGCACTTACCACCAGGGGGCAGCTCCTGTATTCAGCATCTGCCCCCTGGTAGTCAGTATGTGTCATAGTGACCAGTCATTCCCAGTGGTTCAGCTATTAGGGTCAATTTACATATTACCCTTTTATTAAATAGGATAGAGGCCTGGTGCATGGGTGGGGGCTGGCTGGTTTGCCCTGAAGGGTATCCCACATCAGGGTGAAGGTCCACTGAAGTTCCTGGCCAGCCTGGGTGAGGGGCTGAGGGCTGTTTTCAGACTGGTCACACCCCCTTCAGGGAGGGGGTCCCTACTGTGGTGCCTGGACAGCCTGGGTGAGGGGCTGATGGCTGTTTGCAGGCTGGCCACAGTCCCTTCAGGGTGGGAGTCCCTGCTGAGGTGACTGGCCAGCCTTGGTGAGTGGCTGATGGCTGTTTGCAGGCTGGCCACAGCCCCTTCAGGGTGGGGGGTCACCACTGGGGTGCCTGGTCAGCCTGGGGTAGGGGCTGATGACTGTTTGCAGGCTGGCCACAATCCGTTCAAGGTGGGGGTCCCATCTGGGGTGCCTCGCCAGCCTGGGTGAGGGGCTGATGGCTGTTTGCAGGCTGGTCACAGTCTCTTCAAGGTGGGAGGTCCTGCTGGCATGCCTGGCCAGTCTGGGTGGGGGGTGATGGCTGTTTTCAGGCTGGCCACAGCCCCAAGCAACCAAAGCTCCCAAGTAGGCTGGCCAGAAACAGGTATCTGGGGTTTATTTATCTTATATAATGGAAACTTTGTTGCCTTGAGTGAGGTCAAAGCCAACCAAGGCAGGCAGGAAGCTTAGCTTCCTCAATTGCCAGGACAACCAAGCCTCCTGTTTGCTCCAGCTCCCTGGCTGCCAGCTGCCATCTTTGTTGAGTTAATTTGCATATATTCGCTCTTATTGGCTGGTGGGCGTGGCTTGGGATGTAGCAAAGTGACGCAATTAGCATATTACTCTTTTATTAGATTAGATACTTGGCTTCTTAAAATTGTCCTATAACTTTTATATCTGTTAATTCATTCTTGGTTTTTTTCTGTTTAATTTCAGATAGTTTCTACTGTTATGTCTTCAAATCACTAATCATTTTTATGCAGTGTTTAATTTGCTGTTAATCCTATTAAATATATTTCTCATCTCAGGCATTTTTAGAACTTCAATCTGAATGTCTTTTTTTTTATACCCTCTACATATCTAACTTACTTCTTCAAAATAAAATAATGAATTAAAACTTCCTGCAAGTGCTCTTTTTTTGGCACAAAATTTGACATTTTTAAGCATAAAAATATCTATGATGTTAACACCTTCAGAAATTTTGACATATGAAGTTTTGAAGCTTATTGTTAATACAACAAAATAGCATACAGATCAAATTGCATATATATCAACATATGTAAAACTCTATCTATTGAAAAAAAATCTGCATTATTAACCAGTAGATTAAAATATTTACCCTGAGTTTCTTGACCTGACATATTTAATTATACAAATTGTTTCATATAGCAGTCACATGACATCTTTCTATAAAATATTTTTATAGAAATTCTTTATTACTGAATGTATAAACTACAAACCTAATTCAACAATGTGTGTGTATATCCTATGTAATAAAGAGGTAATATGCAAATTGACCATCACTCCAATACACAAGATGGCTTCTCCCATGTGAACACAAGATGGCCAGCAGAGGAGGGCAGTTGGGGGTGACCAGGCTGGCAAGAGAGGGCAGTTAGGGGCAATCAAGCTGGCAGGGGAGGACAGTTAGGGGCAACTAGACCTGCAGAGGAGGGCAGTTTGGGGCAACCAGGCCAGCAGGGGAGGGTAGTTAGGGAGACTGAGCCAGCAGGGGAGGGCAGTTAGGGGGACTGGGCCAGCGGGGGGCGGGACAGTCGGGAGGGCCAGGCTGGAAGGGGAGGGCAGTTAGGGGCATTTGGGCTGGCAGGGGAGCAGTTAGGTGTTAATCATGCTGGCAGGGGAGTAGTTAGGAGATAATCACCCTGGCAGGCAGAAGCAGTTAGGGGCAATCAGGCAGGCAGGCAGGCGAGCTATTGGGAACCAGCAATCCTGGATTGTCAGAAGGATCCTAGATTGGAGAGGGTGTAGGCTGGGTTGAGGGACACCCCAGCCCCCACCCCATGCTTCTAGTGTGTATGTGTGTGTGTGTGTATCCAGAAGATATACTAATGGAATTTGACACACATCCCCTCTCATTACACTGAGTGTCAATATATATGGACAAGTGTCTTTAGACAATGATTTTTATGCACATGCAACAAGTTTTAGTCAAGTGAAAATTAACTCCTTTCTAAAGAGATTGTATTTTCTGCCAAGAGTACAGAGAATCTAAGCCGCCAAAAAGCTTTTCTGTTATTCTTTAATACACTACTGGGTATTTAATTGGTTAAATGAATTTAATTCAAGCAGAATAGCTTCACATCTAATAATTTTTATGTTATTAAGTTATCATTATTAATCTTTCTTTAATTCTTTAAGCCACTATGACATAGTTTTAGCTATATTATGAAAAGAAATTTTTTTACCTTTATCATTTAAAATTTTATTCCAGTTTTGAAGTGATTTCACTATGTATCAAAGTTAATTTTTCAATAAAAGCCAAGAAATATTGCTCAAATCCTTTAGAAGAGGATTTAATGTACCTAATGATAATCATAATAACCATTTACTGATCATTTGCTCTATTCTAGGTATGCAAGGCTATAAAATTATTCTGAATAAGTTTCTGAATTTTATTTTGCAAAATCTCACTACAATTAAGTTTATAAACCTGTTATGTCTGAAGCTTAATGCCTGAAGACTTCTATAGAAGCATGAATGTGTTTTCTATTTTTAAATATTTGAGTTCCTGGATTACTTAGGGGAAAGACAATCAATGCAGGAGCTGTCCCCAGCCAGGACCTCTAGTCTATCTACTTCAATAAAAAAGTAATATGCAAATTGACCATCACTCTGAGACATCCAAGCCATGCCCACCAGCCAAGCCACATCCACCAGCCAATCAGAGCAGCTGTATGCAAATTAACCCAGCCAAGATGGCGGCCAGCAGCCATGGAGCTGGAACAAGAAGGAAGCTTCCATTGCAACTGCCTGACTAGGCCGGTGAGCCTCTGCTCAAGCAACAATGTTTCGATTATAGAAGCCACAGAGCTGAAGCAAACAGGAGGCTTCCATTGCCTGCCCAGGCCTCTGCTCAAGATAACAAACTTTCAATTATAGAAGATAAATAAACCCCAGAAACCTGATTCCAGCCAGCCTCACTGGGACCTTGGGTCAATGGGAACTGTGGGCAGCCTGAAAATGGCCTTCAGCCCCTCACCCAGGCTGGCCACACCCCCATGGGGTAAGGGTCCCCACTGGGGGGCTTGACCAGCCTGCAAACAGCCATCAGCCCCTCACCCAGGATGGACAGGCATGCCAGCAGGTAGACATTCTCCGAGGGGTCCCAGACTGGAAGAGGGGACAGGCCAGGCTGAGGGACCCCCGAGTGCACAAATTTTTGTGCACTGGGCCCCTAGTACATATGTAATAAAGAAATATGCTAATTAACCAGGATGCTGTAATGGGTCAACCAGACAGGACGAGGTTGTGTGTACATTGTTGGGGGCAGGATGGCAGGGGCCTCTGTGCACCTGCACTGGGGAAGGGCCTGGTCAGCAGCCCCCAAGGCTGCTTCAAGGGCCAAAGAGGGAGGCAGGGCCAGACCAGGGTGGGTGGCATAGCCAGACCCGCCCCCAGGAGGGTCCAGCCATGCAGCTTGCCAGCAAACAGCAGGGCCTACTTTGCCACAGCCACAGTGACCTGCGAGCAAGCAAGCAGGCCATAGGCAGTACCCAGCAGGGCCTGCTTGGCCATTGCCATGCTGTAGAGCAGGAAGTCCCTGTAGAGAGCAGAGAGCCATGGGGAGAGGGCCTAAGCCATCAATAAGACATCCCCTAAGGGTTCCTAGATTGGAGAGGGTGTAGGTTGGGCTGAGGAACCCCCGGCCTGCCTACCCCTCCAATGCCCCCTACCCCTGTGCATGAATTTTGTGCACCAGGCCTCTACTAGTAATATAATAGCTAATCCTATTGAAGACTTACTCTGTGTTAGGCACTGTTCTAAGTGCTTTATATACATCAACTGACTTAATCTTTACAACAACCCTGTAAGGTAAATACAATTATTTCAGTTTTACAAATGAGGAGAGTGAAGCCTCAAGAGGTAAAATAACTGCCCCACATTATGTGATTGGTTAGTGACAGAGCCTCAGCCCAGGCAGTCCCACTACAGAGCCCATGCTCTCCATCTTCGTCCTCTCAAGGCTCCCTGGGTACATCCCTTCCTCTACTGACTGAGGTACCTTCCACCAAAGGGAAGCTGTGGCTCTTCTGTTTCTGCCTTATATGAAAGGTAAAGGTTAGATTAAATCCAAAGGATAATCTATCATCACTGTGTCCAAGTCAATCTCATAAGAATAGATTTATAAAACTTTTGATGTCAGTTAATCCAATCTCTTCATTTTATACATGGAAAACTGAGGCCCAGGTTAGTTAAAAATTTTATCCAGGCTTAAATATAGATTTTCTATTTTTTCACAGCGGGGCATTTGACAGAGTGCTAAGTTCCCTTGTACAACAAACATTCAATATTCTTGCTCAACAAATATTTGAGGAAATGAAATGTAAATCAGAATCTTTCTTGAGATTAGATTAGCTCAAAGCACCAGTTAAAAATGCCTCATAGATCATATCCACTTGACTGGCTTCTCCTCATAAGTACTAGTTTTTCTAGAAATATTTTCATAAATACTAGAGTCACACTGCCGACTGCTGTACTGATGTTCTCACACAATTTTCCACTGACTTAGGATGGAGTTATTTTATTTTTGTATTTAGCCTTAAATCTTCACAACAGTAGAGACCTTGTCCTGTAGAACAGCTTTTCTCAGGTTTAACAAATTAAAATTTTTGATTATTTTAATTTTTATTTGTTGCAAAGTAAAGGATATTGCTGTGTACCCAAGACAGATATGAGCTGAACTTTACTCCAGTTAAGTAGGAGAAGTGTTTCAGGAAGATTGGGCAAGAAATGCTATTCAAAGAACCAGCAATTTGAAATAACCTTAATGAATTTGACAGGAAAATTTAATTAGCAAGAATTAATGTCTTAATTTTCAAATATAATTAATATGCATTGATCTGAATGTTGCTCTTTTTTTCACTCCCTGATAGAATTTGAAAATGCCTTTAGATTTATTTATATTAAATCTCAAGTACTTTAGATAGATTTTAAAAAATATTATGGATTACTTGCCCCCTATTTTAATCAATATATTTTTCAAATATTTACATAATGAATAGTATTCTGGCTGACATGTATTCATATATTAATACAAACTACATAGAATGTGATTACAATATTTTTAAAATATATTTTATTGATTTTTTACAGAGAGGAAGGGAGAGGGATAGAGAGTTGGAAACATTGATGAGAAAGAAACATCAATCAGCTGCCTCCTGCACACCCCCTACTGGGGATGTGCCTGCAACCAAGGTACATGCCCTTGACTGGAATCGAACCTGGGACCCTTCGGTCTCAGGCTGACGCTCTATCTATTGAACCAAACTGGTCAGGGCACAATAGTTTACTTTGTTTGTCTGAAGATCACATCATGAATAGGGTATTAGATAATCTTCAAAAACAAAGCCTTAGAATCTCAAACACATTAAGCTCTCATGTCCTCTTAGAGTGCATCATGCCTTTATAAAACATAGTTCATTCTGATAATCAATTTAAGAATAATTTTTAAAGGTCTTATTCCAACATGCAAAACATATGTCTAGATTTTAGTGATTACAGATATTTTTGAATTATTTTATCCAAAAATGTGTTACAATCCCACTCTATTTAGAGCAAATTTTTTACAACCAACAGCTCAGTACTTGACAGGGTAATGCTCCGATTCTAGGGCTTCTTGGACAGAGAATGCTTTACAATTCTAAAAATAATGTATCATTTTTCTCTTTTTCTCCCAAGATTTGTTCTGAGTTAACTTGATTTTTCTTGGAAAGGCAGGTAAATTATTATTATTTATTATTTGAAACGCTTACCCAAGGATATTTTTTCCATTGATTTCTAGAGAGAGAGTGGGAGGGAGAGAGAAGAGGGAGAAAGAGATGAAAAGGAGAGAGAAGGGGAGAGAGGGGGGAGGGGAGAGAGAGAGAGAGAGAGAGAGAGAGAAACATTGACATGAGAGAGACACATTGTTTAGTTGTCTTCCCCATCACCCCTACCAGGGCTGGGGAACCTGCAACCATGGTAAGGGCTCTTGACTGGGAAATGAACCCATGACCCTTTGTTCATGGGCTATCACTCTAACCACTGAGCAAAACTGGCAGGGCTAACCTAACTTTATTTGTAAAGACTAGTTTTCTTTATGTATACAGTGAAAAAATTTTCCTAGATTCATACATTTTACATATATAGATATGATTTCTGACATTTAATTCAAAACATATCAATAAAACACATCAATTATCTGATAAAAACAAATAAATCATATGATAGACTATAACTCAGTGACCTATCAGTACAAGAACATTTCAAAGACAATTTTTTTTAACTTAGAGTACCTGACTATAAAACCCCATGACTGTAGACACATGGGAATTTATTCTTTGTCCATCAATTGGTAAGATTGTTTTCTGAAAATTTCTATGATAAGTTACAATGCAGACACCTTTTGTTGAATTTGAAACACAAGATAAAAATAAAGGTTACCCACCCCTTCCCCCGCTCATTGCTCAGAGTGCTCAGTTACCAGGGAAGGCAGATTATTCATCTTCTAACGGCAAACAATGGCAAGCAAAAAATAAACCAAAACCCTTTATGGAATGGTTATTAACAATAACCTTTTGTTCAGCACAATACATTTATAATAGAACAAGGACAGGGAGGAACTGCTTATTCAAATAAAAGAACCGGAATAACATCAAGAAAATAAATATCCAAGGAAGGGAAAATAACTTATTGAGGGTGTTTACTGAATGAACTGTGCAATCTTAAAACCCAAACTTTAAGATGAGCTTGCCACTGACCAAACCCCATCAATAAGCTATTAGGCAAAGATAACTGTTATGTCAGATTTTCACACATTTGTTTGATGATTAATAGTTTCACTCAGTTCACTTACTACACAAACATAAACAAAACAAAAATTATCATTTTTGGATAACTATACATTTTGAATAAAATACACAATTTATTGTTTTATGTTCTTAAAATGAGTTTAAAGAAGATATTTGCCTTAATTAGGGTTTTTCAAAAAGCCACTAGTTAAAAAACAAATCACTACATTAATAGAACTATTAGTGCAATCAGTGATCTTGATATACTTAGAACTTAATCCATAACATTCAAATTTAGTGATAACATAAAAAAATTAAAATGCAAAACAGTTCAATTTCCTCCAGTACATGCAAAAAATGAAATAGACCACCAACTTACACCCTACACAGGAATAAACTCAAAATGGGTAAAATATCTAAATGTAAGTCACAAAACCACAAAAATCCTAGAAGAAAACATAAGCAGTAAAATCTCAGACATCTCTCATAGCAATATTTTTGCTAATATATCTCCTAGGGCAAGGGAAACAAAGGAAAAAAGATAAACAAATGGGACTATATTAAATTGAAAGGCTTCTGCAAGCAAAAGAAACCATCAACAAAATGGAAATGGAATCTATTGGATGGGAAATATATTTGGTAATGGTATATCTGATAAGGATTAATTTCCAAAATATAAAAGGAACTCATTCAACTCAATGCCAGAAAGAGGAACAATCCAATTAAAAAATGAGCAATGTCATAGTAGAGGACTTTAATACACCTCTGACATCACTGGATAAATCCTCCAAACAAAAAATCAGCAAAGAAATAGCAATCCTAAATGACTCACTAGATCAGATGCACTTAATTGACATCTTCAGAATATTTTACCCCAAAGCTGTGGAATATACATTCTTCTCAAGTGCACATGGGACATTTTCAAAAATAGACCACATATTGGGTCACAAGCAAAGTCTCCCAAAATTCAAGAAGATTGACATCATATCAAACATCTTCTCAGATCACAATGGCATAATATTAGAAATAAACTACAATAAAAACAATCCAAAACATTGAAACTCTTGGAAGCTGAATAGCATGTTATTAAATATTAGAGGCCCGGTGCACAAAAATTTGTGCACTCATGGGGGCGGGTCCCTCAGCCCAGCCTATGCTCTCTTGCAGTCTGGGACCCCTTGGGGGATGTCCACCTATTGGCTTAGGCCCGCTCCCCGGGGGATTGGGCCTATGCTGGCAGTCAGACATCCCTCTGGCAGCCCAGGAGCCCTCAGGGGATGTCCACTTGTCAGCAGGGAGCAGGTCTAAGCTGCAGTTAGACATCCTTAGCACTGCTAAGGAGGCAGGAGAGGCTCCCGCCACCACTGCTGTACTGGCAGCCATCAGCCTGGCTTGTGGCTGAGCAGAGCTCCCCCTGTGGGAGTGCATTGATCACCAGGGGGAAGCTCCTGCATTGAGCATCTGCCCCCTGGTGGTCAGTGTGTGTCATAGTGACCAGTCATTCCCAGTTTTTCTACTATTAGGGTCAATTTGCATATTAATCTTTTATTATATATGACAGAGGCCTGGTGCACAGATGGGGGGGGTGCCTGGCCAGCCTGGGTGAGGGACTGATGACTGCAGGCTGGTCACAGCCCCTTCAGAGTGGGAGTCCTCATTGGGATGCCTGGCCAGCCTGGGTGAGGGGCTGATGGCTGTTTGCAGGCTGGTCAAACCCCCCAGGGGGGACCCTCACCCCATGGGAGTGTGGCCAGCCTAGATGAGAGGCTGAGAAGGCCATTATCAAACTGGCCATGGCCGCGGGCTGGAAGCAGGTATCTGGGATTTATTTAACTTCTATAATTGAAACTTTGTTGCCTTGGTCCTGCTCAAAGCCGCTGGCTGGAAGCAGATATCTTGGGTTTATTTACCTTCTGTAATTGAAACTGTTGCCTTGAGTGGAGCTCAGGGCCCACAGTGCAGGTGGGAATCTTGGCTTCCTCCATCGCCAGGGCAACGCAAGCCTCCTGCTTCACTACAGCTCCCTGTCTGCCACCATCTTTGTGACAGAGTGAGAGTTAATTTGCATATTACTCCTTTGCCTGGGCAGAAGACCCCCAAGCCCCTCTGATCGCTGGCTTCACAGAGCCCAGGCCTCTGCGATTGCCAGTTCTGCCCCTGTCCCACTGGCAGCCTCTGGCCAAGACTGCAGGTCTGGGCAGGAGATCCTCAGACCCTTGCTTTGCCGGCTCCACCGGTGCCCAGACCCCTGCAATCTCTGGCCTTGCTCCTGCCCAGGACTTATGCCTGGGTAGGGCATCCTCATACCCCTCGGATCACTGGCTCCACCCTTGCTCAAGCCTGAGTCCTCTGGTGAAAACCTCTGGCCTGGGACCCCTATCCCCCTCTGATTGCCTGTTCTGCCCCTCGGGCCCTCCACCTCCCCAGCCACCTACCTGGCTAACAGGCCTGATCACTTCAGTGGTGGGGCTGAGCCAGACTGGGCACTGCCATCTTGTGGCCATGGAGGTGGCCATCTTGTGGCTATGGGCCCCACCATCTTGTGGCTATGGGGGTGGCCATCTTTGTGACAGAGTGATGCCTAATTTGCATATTATTCTTTTATTAGATAGGATTGATTGGGTTACCAATGAGATCAAAGAAGAAATTAAAAACATCCTGGAAACTAATGACAATGAAAACACAAAAATTCAAACCTCTGGGACACAGTTAAAGCAATCCTGAGAGGTAAATTTATAGCTCTACAGGCCTACCTCAAAAAACAAGAAAAATTGGTAGTAAAGCATCTAACTTTACAACTCAAAGAATTAGAAAAAGAGCAAGAAGAAAAGCCCAGAGTGAGCAGAAGGAAGGAGATAATAAAAATTAGAGCAGAAATCAATGACATACAGACCCCCCCAAAAAACAATACAAAAGATCAATGAAACTAAGAGTTGGTTCTTTGAAAGGATACACAAGATTGATGAACCTCTAGCCAGGCTCACCAAGAAGCAAAGAGAGAGAACCCAAATAAACAAAATCAGAAATGATAGAGGCAAAATAACAACAGACCGCACAGAAATACAAAGGATTGTTAAAAATTACTATGAACAGCCCTAGCCAGTTTGGCTCAGTGGATAGAGCATTAACCTGCGGACTCAAGGATCCCAGGTTCGATTCTGGTTAAGGGCATGTACGTTGGTTGCGGGCTCACCCCCTGTGGGGAGTGTGCTAGAGGCAGCTGATCGATGTTTCACTCTCATCAATGTTTCTAGCTCTCTCTCCCTCTCCTTTCCTCTCTGTAAAAAATCAATAAAATATATTTTAAAAAAATAAAAAATAAAAATTACTATGAACAACTTTCTTCCAACAAACTGGACAACCTGGAGGAAATGGACATATTCCTAGAAAAATACAACATTCCAAAACTCAATCAGGAAGAATCTAAAAATCTTAATAGGCCAATAACTATGAAAGAAATTGAAGCAGTCATCAAAAAGCTTCCAGCAAATAAAAGCCCAGGGCTATAGACGGCTTCACAGGGGAGTTTTACCAAACATCCAAGAAAGAACTAAAACCTATCCTCCTCAGACTACTTCAAACAATTCAAGAGGAAGGAACAGTTCCAAGCTCATTCTATGAAGCCAGCATCACCCTAATACCAAAACAAGATAAAGGCAACACAATGAAAGAGAATTAGAGGCCAATCTCCCTCATGAACATAGATGCCAAAACCCTCAACAAAATCCTAGCAAATTGGATCCAGCAATACATCAGAAAGATCATACACCATGACCAAGTAGGATTTATCCCAGGGATGCAAGGATGGTACAATATCTGCAAATCAATAAATGTGATACATCACATAAAAAAATTGAGAGAAAAAAAAACCCACATAGTTTTTTATCAATTGATGCAGAAAAAGCATTTGACAAAATCCAACACCCATTTTTGATAAAAACTCTCAGCAAGGTGGGAATCGAAGGATCATACCTCAACATAATAAAAGCCATATATGACAAACCAATAGCCAGCATTATACTCAATGGGCAAAAACTAAAACCATTTCCCTTAAGAACAGGAACAAGACAGGGATGCCCACTCTCACCACTCCTGTTCGACATAGTACTGGAAGTATTAGCCATCGCAATTAGACAAGAAGAAGAAATAAAAGGCATCCAAATTGGAAAAGAAGAAGTAAAACTGTCGTTATTTGCAGATGACATGATATTGTACATAGAAAAAACCCTAAAGACTCCATTAAAAAACTATTAGACTTAATAAATGAATTCAGCAATGTAGCAGGATACAAAATTAACGCTAAGAAATCTATGGCATTTCTCTACACCAATAGTGAACTTACAGAAAGAGAGACTAAAAAAGCAATCCCATTTACCATCACACCAAAAAAATTAAGATACCTAAGAATAAACTTAACTAAAGAGGTAAAAGACCTCTACTCAGAAAACTATAGGATGTTGAAAAAAGAGATAGAGGAAGACATAAACAGATGGGAGAACATACCACATTCATGCATTGGTAGAATCAATATCATTAAAATGTCCATACTACCCAAAGCAATCTATAGATTCAATGCACTCCCCATCAAAATACTAACAGCATATTTCACAGACCTAGAACAAACTCTCCAAAAATTCATCTGGAATAAAAAAAGACCCCGAATCCTGAGAAAGAACAAAGTAGGTGGGATCTCCTTACCAGATATCAAGCTATATTACAAAGCCACAGTGCTCAAAACTGCCTGGTACTGGCACAAGAACAGACATATAGATCAATGGAATAGAATAGAGAACCCAGACATTGACCCAAACCAATATGCTCAATTAATATTTGACAAAGGAGGCAAGAACATACAATAGAATCAAGACAGTCTCTTCAATAAATGGTATTGGGAAAATTGGACAGATATATGCAAAAAAATGAAACTAGACCACCAACTTACATCATACACAAAAATAAACTCAAAATGGATAACTTACTTAAATGTAAGACCGGAAAACATAAAAATACTAGAGGAATTTAAAAGCAACAAAATCTCAGACATATGCCAAAGCGGTTTCTTCACCGATATAGCTCCCAAGGCATAGGAAACTAAAGAGAAAATAAACAAATGGGACTACATCAAAATAAGAAGCTTCTTCACAGCAAAAGAAACCATCAACAAAACAACAAGAAAGCCCACTGCATGGGAGAACATATTTGCCAATGTTATCACCAATAAGGGTTTAATCTCCAACATTTATAATGAACTCATACAACTGAACAAAAGGGGAAAAAAATCCAATCAAAAAATGGGCAAAGGACCTAAATAGGCACTTTTCAAAAGAGGACATTCAGAAAGCCAAGAAACATATGAAAACATGCTCAAAGTCACTAATCATCTGAGAGATGCAAATCAAAACAACAATGAGGTATCATCTCACACCTGTCAGAATGGCTATCATCAACAAACGACAAGTGCTGGAGGGGATGCAGGGAAAAAGGAACCATCCTACACTTCTGGTGGGAATGCAGACTGGTGCAGCCACTATGGAAGATAGTATGGAGTTTCCTCAAAAAATTAAAAATGGAACTCCCATTTGACCATGATCCCCCTTATGGGAATATATCTCAAGAAACCAGAAACACCAATCAGAAAGGATATATGCATCCCTATGTTCATAGCAGCACAATTCACCATAGCTAAGATTTGGAAACAGCCTAAGTGCCCTTCAGCAGATGAGTGGATTAGAAAACTGTGGAACATCTACACAATGGAATACTATGCTGCTGTAAAAAAGAAGGAATTCTTACCATTTGCAGCAGCATGGTGGATCTGGAGAGCATTATGCTAAGTGAAATAAGCCAGTCAATGAAGGAAAGCTACCACATGATCTCACTTATTTATGGAAAATAAAGACCATTATAAATTGATGAACATAAACAGATACAGAGGCAGAACAGCATTGAAGAGTCTGTTAAACTACAGCTGGAAGGCTGGAGCGGGTTGAGGGAGGGAGTTAAGAGATCAACTGCAGGACTTGTATGCATGCATATAAGCATAATCAATGGACACAAGACATTGGGGGGTAGGGGAGGTGGGGGGAAGGTCAAGGGAAAAAATGGAGACCTATTTAATACTCTTTGTAATACTTTAAGCAATTAAAAAAATAAATTAAAAGAAAATGAGCAATGAACCTGAATAGTCACTTCTCTAAAAAATGCTCAATGTCACTAATCATCAGAGAGATGCAAATTAAAATCACAATGAAATACCAACTTACACCTTCCAGAAAGACTATAATCAAATTAACAACCAACAAGTGCTGACAAGGATATGGAGAAAAGAGAACCTCCATCACTATTGGTATAGCCACTATGGAAACAGTATGGAAATTCCTCAAAAAAAAAAAAAATAGAACTGCCTTTTGATCCAGTGATCCCACTTCTGAGAATATATCCCACTTTGAGAATCCCAAAACACCAACCAGAGGGAATATATGCACCACTATGTTTACAGAATCATTATTTACAATAGCCAAGATCTGAAAACAGTCCCAGGGCCCATCAGCAGATGAGTGGATAAAAAAACTGTGGTACATTTACACAATGCAATACCATGTGGCTATGAAAAAGAAGAAGCTCTTTCCCTTTGCATCAGCATGGATGGGTCTGGAGATTATTATGCCAAATGAAATAAGCTAGTTAAATAAAGACAAATACCATATGATCTCACATATATGTGAAATCTAATGAAATGACGAACAAAATAGAACCAGAGGCATGGGTACATGGAACAGACTTGACAAATGTCAGAGGAAAAATGGGCGGGCAGGGGCCTGGGGGGAGAGAGAGGGAGGCATTGGATAAAAGAAGGTGAAGAGATTAGCCAAAGAGCATACATGCATCCCCCTTGGACACAGACAACAGTGTGGAAAAGGCCAGGGGAGGGGGTGGGGCTGCGCGGAGGTGGGAGAAGGGGGAGTACAAAGGGAATATCTATAATAGTGTCAACAATTAAAAAATTTTTTAAGTTTTTTAAAATGACTTTTATTTTTTACTTTAAAGCTAGAAAAAAAATAAGACTATATGAAACTAAAAAACATCTGCACAACAAAGAAAATCATCAACAAAATGAAAAAGCAACCTCCTGAGTGTTAGAAAACATTTGTAGAACATATATCTGAAAAAGCGTTAATATCCATAATATATAAAGAATTCATATAACTCAATAGCAAAAATATAAGCAATCTGATTTAAAAAATGGGCAGTGGACCTGAATAGACACTTTTCCAAGGAAGACATACAGATGCACCGGGCCTCTAGTAGTTAATAATACTGTATTGTATATTTGAAAGTTGCTAAGAGAATATATCTTAAAAGTCTTCATCACAGAAAAAAAAGCCTTGTAATATGACTGGTGATGGATGCTAACTAGACTTATTGTGGTCATTTCATAATATATACAAATATCAAATCATTATGTTATATAACTGAAATTTATGTGTTATATAACTGAAATGTATGTGTTATATGCCAATTATACCTCAATAAAAATAAAGTTTGATAAACTGATTTGTAAAGAAGGCATTTTATCTGGCTGGCATGGGCCAGTGGTTAAGCATCCACCTGTGAATCAGGAAGTCACGATTTGATTCCCAATCGGGGCACATGCTGGGATTGAGGGCTTAATCTCTATTGTGGAGTGTGCAGGAGACAGCCGATCAATGATTCTCCCTTACTATTGGTGTTTCTTTCTCTCTCCCTTTCTCTCTGCTATAGGAAGTAATAGCAGGAGAGAAGGAGAAAGCATATAACAACTAGAGAACAGTACTTGTGAGTACGTGTACTTGGGAGATGCCCAGAGGAAGTAAAAGGTTGACTGTCAACTGGTTCAAGTGCTTGTGATTGGCAGTGGGCAAAACAGAGATAGGACTTATAAAGCAGAGGAGACATGAGAGACATGAGCTGTATACATTTCACAAGTGATAAAGGACACACACATAAGATTTGATCAGTTTTTAAAATTTTGGTTGTATCCCAATCCTTGATATGGTCCCACAAAGAATGATACACAGCATTTCTTGTTAAACTCAAAGGGTAGAGTGGACATTTCTTAATTGTTGCTCAAGAAAAACTTAACAGTGCCATTATACAACCAAATTTTTAACATTATATCTTAAAGTTTTTAAGCAATCTATTGCTATATAACTGTCCCAGAACTTTTTGGCTTAAGACAACAACATGAATTAATTTTCATGATTCTCCATATTGGCTGGACTCAGTTGGGTGATTCTTCTGTTGCTTATGGTATTGAAAGGATCATTCATGTGACTGAATTTCTCTGTTGGCTTAGCTGAGGCTAGAACATCCAAGATGTCATCACTCACAATGTGTGGCAGTTCCCTAAGGAGCCTGACATTTTTTTCCCTGTGGACTCTCAGACTCCAGGACTTTTCTCTTAATGTTGCTTTTCCAACTGGATAATACAAACTTCCTTACGTGGTAGCTGGCCTCTAAGAGGTCAAAATTCAGAGCTGTACTGCATATTAAAGACTAGGATTAGAAGTCATTCATGTCACCTCTACAACATTGTATTAGTTAAGGCAAGTCA
The DNA here is from genome assembly GCA_004026665.1 of Murina feae. Classification (NCBI taxonomy): domain Eukaryota; kingdom Metazoa; phylum Chordata; class Mammalia; order Chiroptera; family Vespertilionidae; genus Murina; species Murina feae. Next base: position 16,562 of record PVJC01001954.1, on the reverse strand, counting down.
CAGGGCCAGCTCAGATTCCAAGGGAGTCTGATGAGGGGAGGAGAAAGTCATATTGCAAAGCAGCCTTCAGAATGGGAGGGGCTTCTGCATCTTGAGAACAATCCCAAACAAACAGAAAACCTTGTGTAACAAATTTGAATTCTAGGTCAATAGTATGCGTGACTATTTTCTATGGGGAATAGAATGATTAATGATTCCGTCAGCATAGCAGCTGCTTTCCATTGATGCTCTTTATTTTATTATGTGAATCTAGTGAAACACAAAAGATGCCATATTAGTCTTTGGATAAATGTTTACTCTAAGGAAATTAGATGGGTCACTGAAGACCTCTCAATTCACTCATTTCTCATTCTAGCATACAAGTATTGATAGGCCACAAATCACATGCTATCTCAATAGGAAAATTGAGGTCTGGATAACCTTTTTATTACTTTATTGTGCTAATTTTTCTAACCAAGGTCATTAAATAAATTAATATACCTATTCATATAACTGGTAAAAATTAGAAAACAATAGAGGGAAGGAATCTGGTGGCAGTGAAGGAGCGCCTTGAAGCCATGGTCAGAAATTTGGCATTTATCCTGAGTAAGCAGGAGAACAATCGGAGGACTTTCTTTCAGAGGCTTGTCTTGATTTAATTTAGGTTTTCAAGGGATAGCAGGCTGTTAGTTTGAGAACAAACTGAGAAGGGGAGGTGTGTACTAGCGAGAGTGGAAACTGGACACCAATTAATTATCTCAATTACTCCCAGGAGCAGGTGATGATGGCTTGGGCTAGATACAACAAAGACTGAATTTGTTTATTTTTCCCACACTGGTTGCTTGTAGTATTAATATGAGTTTAAAACAACACTAGTGGTTGGCCAAGCCTTGTCACATTATTATTATACTAGGGGCCCGGTGCACAAAAATTTGTGCACTCGGGGAGTGGGGGTCCCTCAGCCCGGCCTGTGCCCTCTTGCAGTCTGGGACACCTTGGGGGAGATGTCCACCCACTGGCATGCCTGGCCAGCCTGGGTGAGGGGCTGAGGGCCATTTTTAGGCTGCCCACAGCCCCTTCAGGGTTCGTGCACTGGGGGGTAGGAGGGCTGGTGAGTGCAGGCGTGGATGTTTCCCACCAGAGGGCCCATGATTGTACATGCCTGGTGGGCCCCCACTGCTGAGGGGACACACCTCGCGCAGAGCTGGGTAGCGAGCCAGGGGCGGAGGCTGGTGCAGGATCCCTCGGTGGGGCCCTGTTGCTGAACAAACACACCCAGGGTGGAGCCGGGCAGTGGACTGGCTTCGCATTCTCCGCACTGTGCAGCAGATGCTCCCGCATGCCCTGTGGAGGCCCCTGGGAGGCGGATGAAGGTAGCGGACCCAGGACTGGCGCTCCTGGACGCCCTGTGGAGGCCCCCTCGTTCCCGCATGCCCCACAGAGGCCCCCAGGGGGTGGGGCCAGGCAGCGGACCCTGGACGGGCGCTCCTGGATGCCCCATGGAGGACCTGCTCTCCCACATGCCTGGTGGAGGCCCCCGGGGGGCGGAGCCAGGCAGTGGACCTGAGATGGGCGCTCCTGGATGCCCCAAGGAGGCCCCAGGCCGGACCCCCCCCCCCACTGAGCTGACACACCTGGCACAGCTATGCGGGCTGCAGAGGCTCCCAGTGCAGACAGCCGCTCTGATTGGCTGGTGGGCGTGGCTGTGAGCAGAGGCTCAGCCAGCCTAGGTAGGCAGTTGCAACAGAGGCCTCTGGTTTGCCCTAGCTCCATGGCTGCCAGCCTCCATCTTGGCTGGGCTAATTTGCATACAGCTGCTCTGGTTGGCAGGGAGGCGTGGCTTGGCTGGTGGGCGTGGCTTAGGTGTCTCGGGTAATAGTCTATTTGCATATTACTTTTTTATTATATTAGAAAGTCTTTTTTGAGTCAGTATTTTCCTAAAGCTCCATTCCCTAATGAAGAACACACTATGGTGCATATTTTCCGACTCACTTCTCTGCTTTTGTTTTAAGCTTCTCAGACCCACCACCATGGTCCCTGGCTGGCTGGCTGGTACAGGAGGAAGCTGTCCATGGGGCATTCTCTGGCTCCCTTAAGAAGTCAAGGAAGTTACTACTCTGGGTTAAGGCCTTGCTTCCCACATGTACATTATAAAATAACTTAACTTTGAATTGCCACTAACGCATTAGTTCAGTTTACCAAGAGAGCATCAGAGATAAGGTTTAGGAAGAAAGTCCCTAAAGGAGAAACCCTGTGCAGTAAGGATATGGCTGGAACAAGTAACATGCCCAGGCTTCAGGCTTCAGGCTCATAAGGACAGTGATCCCTCAACGGGGAGAGCAAAGAGAAGGTGGGGCAGGAAAGAAAATCTTACATTTTAAAAATTATATCTAGAGAAGGGTCGACTATTAAACACACAATCATCACTTCCACCTTCCCATGGCCTCAATTTGTTGAACTAATCCCCTTTTAAAGGTCAAGCAGTATTTAAGAACAGAAATGTAATAGGCCTTTTATTTTTAGTTTCTCTCTCATTTTACAGGTATTCTGTGAGGTTTCAGATGGAAATACTGGAAAACATTTATCATTTGCTAGAGGCAGACTTCCAAATCCTTGCAGCTAAGGTAGATGTACAGCACGGTATAAGTCTTATAAAACATAGCGTTCAACAAACAAACAAAAAATTGTAAAGCTAAGTTTCTATTCATGACCCAATAACTAATCTAATAAAAGAGAAACATGCACATTGACCGAAACTCTGCTATACCCCAAGCCATGCCCAAGAGCCAATCAGAGCAACTATATGCAAATTAACCCAATCATGATGGTGGCTGGCAGCCACAGAGCTGGACCAAGCAGGAGGCTTGGTTGCCCCAGCAATGGAGAAAGCCAAGCTTCCTGCCTGTCCTGGCCTTCTGTGGCCTCTGCTTTAGGCAACAAAGTTTCAATTATAGAAGGTAAATAAATCCCAGATACCTGTTTCCAGCCAAGCTGGGAGCTTGGGTCACTGGGGGTGGTGGCCAGCTTGCAAACAGCCATCAGCCCCTCACCCAGGATGGCCACACCTTCATGGGGTGAGGGTCCCTGCTGGCCAGTCTGCAAACAGCTATCAGCCCCTCACCAAGACTGGCCAGGCACCCCAGCAAGACCCCCAAACCTGAAGGGACTGTGGCCAGCCTGCAAACAGCCATCAGTCCCTCACCCAGGCTGGCCAGGCACTCCAGTGGGACCCCCCACCCTAATCTGGGATATCCTTCAGGGCAAACCAGCAGAACCCCACCCATGTACCAAGCCTCTATCCTATATAATAAAAGGGTAATATGCAAATTGACCCTAACAGCAGAACGACTGAGAATGACTGGTCACTATGACATACACTGACCACCAGGGGGCAGATGATCAATGCAGGAGCTCCCACAGGGGAGCTCTGCTCAGCCACAAGCCAGGCTGATGGCTGCCAGTACAGCAGGGATAGTGGGAGCCTCTCCCACCTCCTCAGCAGCACTAAGGCTGTTCGACTGCAGCTTAGGCCTGCTCCCTGCTGGCAAGTGGACATCCCCCAAGGGCTTCTGGGCTGCCAAAGGAATGTCCGACTGCCAGCTTAGGCCCGATCCCCCAGGGAGTGGGCCTAAGTCAGCAGGTGGATATCCCCCAAGGGGTCCCAAACTGCAAGAGGGCACAGGCCTGGCTGAGGGACCCCCCTGAGTACACAAATTTTTGTGTACCTGGCCTCTAGTCCTATATAATAAAGAGCTATATGCAAATGGTCTTCATGCCCTCATGCTGTCATGTTGTAATGGCTCAGACACTTAACACTCAGGAGAGAGGAATGGGGACCAGCTAAGCACAGTGAGCTTGTGAGAGAGGAATAGGGACCAGCCAGGCTTTGTCCTGGGAAAGGGACAACCTGCCCACGCCACAGTCCTGGTCACCAGTAAGTGAGCCTGCACCTGTAGCCCAGGAGAGGGACAAGTTACATGCCCCATGGTCCTGGGCACCAGTGTCTGGGGCTATAGCCTTGGAGAGGGAAAGCCACCCACCCCATAGTCCTGGGCACCAGCGACTGGGGTTACAGCCTGGGAGAGGGACAAGCTGCTTGCTCTGTGGTCTTGGACACCAGCACCTGTGGCTGTGGCCCAGGAGAGGGACAAACCACCTGCCCTGAAGTCCTGGCACCTGCAACTACAGCCTGGTCAAAGCCACCTGCCCATGGTCCCCTCCAGCTGCAGCAGGCCCAGGAAAATGGGCCTGGGTCCTGGGTGCCTGCAGTCAGCCAGAGGGAGGGACACCTGTGTCCCAGGTGTGGGGCAAGGCAGAGGTGATTAAAGGCAATCAGGTCAGCAGGGGAGCAGTTAGGGGTTATCAGGCAGGTAGGCAGAGGGGTTAGGAGCAATCAGGCAGGCAGGCTGGTGAGTGGTTAGGAGCCAGTGGTCCCGTATTGTAAGAAGCAGTTGGACATCTGTTGAGGGGTTCCAGATTGGAGCAGGTGCAGGCTGGGCTGAGAGACATCCCCCCCCCCCATGCATGAATTTCGTGCACCAGGCCTCTAGTCTAATTATAACTAATCTCTTACCCTCAAAATAGAAATATCAAAAAATCATTCTCACCCTCTCCAGTTTTACTCAGTTGTTAGAGTGTCAGCAGGATGACTGGTCCCAGGTTCAAATTCGGTCAAGGGCACATACCTTGGTTGCAAGCTCGATCCTTGGCCCTAGTTGGGGTGTGTGCAGAACATAGCCAGTTGATGTGTCTCTCTCACATCAACATTTCTCTTTGTCTCTCCCAATCTCTTCTACTCCCTCTAAAAATCAATAGAAAAAATATCCATGGGTGAGGATTAATAAAAAAAAAAAAAAAGAAATCATTCTCATTTTTTTAAAAAAATGTCATGCAACAAAAATTACCTTTTGTGTTCAATCCTTACTTCTTAGAGGGCTTGCTACAGTCTTAGAACAAAGACACACCTGCATCCATGCTCCCGGTCAGGTTCACACACCCATAGGTAAATATTTGCAGTGACTCAGAGGCAGTGTGATACAATAGGACAGCAGGAAGTGAGTGAGAGTTGGAGATGCACAGGTATGCCAGGCACAGGCACATAGATTCCAACCCTGTATCAAAGAGCTCTGGGATATGGCCCTTCATCTTTCGGAGTCTCAGTTTAGTCATCACTAAAATGAAGGGATAATACTTAGCCAACAGGATGATTATATACATCAAAGGAGACCATACTACAATTGTCAGGTGCAGTGTTGTTCAGTTTAGCATGCATGTGGCTGCCAGAAAAAATACTCAACTAAAAGTGACTTCAATGCAGGGGGTTCTTTTTTCTCAAAGAACAGGAATCCCCCTGGGTTGGTGCACAAACTCAAAGGCATCAGAGATGTAGGGAAGTTTCTCTGGAATTTTTTTGGCCAAAATAGTTAAGGTATCATACCCCATATAGGACAATGTCCAAAGCGGAAAGGTGGGCATTCATCTCTGCATGTCTTCCACCAGGAGAAGTCATCTCGGAAGGCCGGTACATCCCTCTAACTGCATTAGCCTCCACTCCACTACATGCCTGCGTCTGGGCTGCAAGCGAAGCTGGGAGAGTGTCCAGCATTTGCCTTCATTATGTGAAGAGGGTTCTCTCTGCAGCTGGAGGAAAACTGGATGGGACATGGCAGCTGGGGAAAAGGCAATGATGTCTTCTGGTGTTTGGCTTCACAGGCACTTTTTTGTTTTTAACTTTATCTTAGTTGTTGAAACAAATGTCCCCTTGGTTTTTCCCTCCATTGATCCCCGCCACCCCGCACCCACCCTTCTCCTTCGCCAGACTATGGTTTGTGTCCATGCACTAGGCATATAGATTCCCTGGTTAATCTCTGCCCCCACTTCCCCACGCCCACCTTCCCTTTGAAATTCATCAGTCTGTTCCATGCTTCCATGTCTCTGGATCTATTTTAGTTTCCTTATGGCTTCAACTGGAAACACAATATGGCAGGTGCTGGCAGGCGCTTCCAGACCAGAGTTCAGTGAGAGCTGCAGTGTGCTAGCCCACTCCCCTGTTTCGTACCAAGCTCTCTCCCTGACCATCTACATTGCTATTTCTGAGATATTAACAAGCTACCTGTTATAAAACAACAACAGTAGCAAACAGCAGCAAAGGCTTACCTGTGTAGGCACATGCTGAGTTAGACAAAGGTTACAGACATGAAAGGAGAGCTGTAGTTCCACACTATTGTCTTGAAATTCCGATAAAAGTGCCTGGCTCTCTCAATGCTTTTCCCAGATGGACTTATCTTTGATATCTGATGTGTTTCTTCCTGCTCATGCTGGTCATATTCTTTTCCTTAATACATTCCACACAGTGAGTTTTTTGTTTTAAAAAAAGGATATTAAATATTTTAAGTAAATCTCCTTTCTCACTTGCCTAGTGACAGGGAAGGGTAGTGGAGAATAGTGGTTTGGGAAGAAGAGCTACCAAGAGAAAAGAATCCGGTACTATTTAGGCTTAGCGGACAGTCACTGCAGTAGGTGAGAGTCAGCGACTGTATTTAGAAAACAAGGCAGCTGGTATTTTGCAAAAGGCATAGGAGGAAAACAAGGCCCTCATTAAAATTATCTGAAGAAGACACAGGTCTTAGAGGCTGTACTTAGAAAAAGTACACAGACACACTTAGAAGTAAAACCAAAAAATAAGGTGTGGACTGCCCAGAGTACATAGCGTGAGTAATTGTGTTATAGGATAGTGCGAAGAGAGGACAGAGACTATTACCTTGACCATAAAGCTCCCGGTTTCTTATTAATGAAGAGAAAATGGCAATTCGTCACAGGACCAGCTATGACCCCATTACATATCAATATAAGCATGTGTGTGTATGTGTATATATATATGTGTGTGTGTAAATATATATTTACTAGTTTAAAATGAATCTTTTAGTCATTTGATACCTGAATTAGATCACCATTGCTTATATAACAATCAAAGTTTTGAAAACAAAATGGGAAAAATAGGACCTTAGGTCATTTTTTTTTTAAACGAGGCTAACTTTCATTTCATTGTGCCCTTTATTATAGTAACTGGAGTCATTTACAGTGTCTAGAGAAGACATAGCTTTTATTTTTAGGATTGGGAGACCTGAGTTTATTGGTAGAAAGGGAAAATGTCACATTATTTGGTGATTATTTTAAAAATGTTTACTGCATATTTGGTTGGTTCCTCCAAATATATTATAAGCACTTTGAGTTAGAAACTGCTTATTTGTTATTTTATTCTAATTCTATGTAATACCTCTTAAAATAAACCTATACATTATGGGCTGCTTATTATTGCTTTGTTCCAATTTTTAACTCATTCTTACACTTCAACACTTTCATGAATAATATATAACTGTACTTAAGTACATTTATTTTATACTAGAGATTTGGTGCATAAAATTTGTGCATGGGGGGAGGTGTCCCTCAGCCTGAACCCTCTCCAAACTGGGACCCCTTAGGGGATGTCCGACTGCCAGGGATGTCCTGTAGGATTGGGCCTAAACTGGCAGTCAGCCATTCCTCTCACTGCTGGCTCCTAACTGTTCGCCTCCTGCCTGCCTGATTGCCCCTAACCACTTCTGCCTGCCAGCCTGATCACCCCCTTAACCACTCCCCAGCCAGCCTGATCAATGCTTAACTGCTCCCCTGCCAGCCCAATCACCCCAACTGCCCTCCCCTGCTGGCCTGGTCCCCCCAACTGCCCTCCCCTGCCAACCTGATCACCCTCAACTGCCTTCCCCTACAGGCCTGATCACCCCCAACTGAACCTCCTCTGATGGCCCAGTCACCCCAGCTGCCCTCTCCTGCTGACCCAGTTGACCCCAACTGCTCTCCCCTGCTAGCCTGGTTGCCCCTAACTGTCCTCCCCTGCAGGCCTGGTCCCCCCCAACTGCCCTTCCCTATCAGCCTGGTCACTCCTAACTGCTCACTTCTGCAGGCCTGGTCACCCCCAACTGCCCTCCCCTACAGGATCAATTGCCCCAAGCTGTCCTCCCCTGCTGACCTGATCTCCCACAACTGCCCTACCCTGTCGGCCACCTTGTGATGGCCATCTTGTGCCCACATGGGGGAGGCCATCTTGTGTGCAGGTGTGATGGTCAATTTGCATATTATCTCTTTATTATATGGGATTAATTTGGACACTACATTTGCTCATTGATACATGCCCAATGGATGTTTAATACCGTGAAAAAAAATGTGTTAATTGGCTTGTCTATTAACCATGTGGTCTGCAAAACCTTGATGAGCAAATTAATGCATGTGTTAGCTCTTTAAGAAAATCACCAATGGCTATGACCATTCATATGTAAGGTACTGTATCTAACCACACACAAAAAATAAAATCTTGCCCTAACCGGTTTGGCTCAGTGGATAGAGCATCAGCCTGTGGACTCAAGGGTCCCGGGTTCGATTCTGGTCAAAGGCACGTACCTTGGTTGCGGGCACATCCCCAGTAGGGGGTGTGCAGAAAGCAACTGATTGATGTTTCTCTCTCATCAATGTTTCTAAGTCTCTATCCCTCTCCCTTCCTCTCTGTAAAAAATCAATAAAATATATTTTTTTTAAAATCTTCAGGATTTTTGCATGCCTTTTCCTCATCACTTTAAAACAGTGTGTGTGTGTGTGTGCATTTGTGTGGCTAGGTTTTCACTCCCCTAAAGCGAATATGTTTTGCCTACAGAGGATGTAACATGTATTGAGCTGGGTACACACAGATCAGTCTAGGATTAGAATGCAGCCTCGGTATGCTGGTGCCCCCACCCAAATCTGTAAAAGATGATATGCTGGGAGCTGTCCTTTCACTCTATCGTTTAAGATAGCTGAAGGCTGAGTGCCATACTGTCCCCCAATCAAGTGACAAGAAACAGATTTAAAGGCTTGCTCTGCCTATTTTAAAGCAAGGAGGACCTCTGTTCAAACCTTTACAGATGTGCTCATCACCTCAGCAACCAAGAGTTCAGGGTTAAACACTAAAAAGTATAGAGGAAGGTCCTTGTTTGTTTACTCTTACACCATGTATTCTCAAAATGCAACGGTGGAAGGAGGTTTGTTCGTTTTCCCCATAGGAAATGCATTTAAACAGCACAAAATAGTTTTTCTATGACTCCAGAATTTGTGGTATTATTTTAGCTTAAATGTGACTAGGTGGGGACACCCCTTTGCTACTTGTTTCCTGTACTCTAACAGTGGCAGTTAATGTGGTGATCCTGTTTCACTTGTATTTCTCTCTGACAAATGGGAATGATTAATTTTTCTTTAATAAAAATTAAAATATTTTCCCACACATCTCCAAGAAGACTACTACTTTTACTAATAAATGAAAATATTTTGTTTCAAAGACCTAAAAGAACTTAAACATTCTTGTCCTTGTAATGTTGCCAGGTGTATTGGGCAGGCGTTAGGAGCTATTCAGCGCTTTTCTTTTTTTTACAGTGAGTAAATGGGATCGGTACAATGAATGGATCAGCACTTTACATGTCATTACACATGGATACAAAGGGATTAGTCACAAGCATAGATGCTCCTAAATATGGCTTTTTAAAAGCATGTAGCATAAATAAGAACGGCTGAGAAGCACAGCCTTTAACAAAGGATATGACTGGGAGCCCCCTCAGAGCTGGCTTTTAACAAAATTGAAGCATCATCAAAATCTGTGTTTAGTTCTTCTATTCTTACTATTTTATAGTATTTACTCCTCCAGCACCTTTCAGTGCTGCACCTCTCCTAGTCATCACAATCTCTCTCAGCAGTTCAAATTTAACTTAATGTATTATCTGTCTCAGAAACGCATGTGATGTTTCTCCCATAAATAAGAGCAGTTGTTATATGTTAATGAAATTACAAGCATGAGATGATGTGCAATTATGGCCATAGTTACTTTTGAAATCAAATGTATTTCCATATAGCCTATCAAATATAAAATAAGCCTTTACAAAAATAGTGCCCTTGCTTTCATATGCATTTTTATGCCATAATTCTTTTTTTTTTGTCCTCTTGACGTCTTAATTACTTAAGTATCTTTCAACAAAATGCATATAAATCTTTATTTAAAAAAATGAAAGGCAGGAGTAACTATTATCTTGGAGAAAGGACTTTCACATGATATTCTAAAGTTAAAATTACCTTCTTTCACTGCTTGTTAACCTAATTGCAAAGAGATAAAAAAAGAGTAGCAGTAAAAGAGTAAGACTTTAGAAAACATCCAGCAGCCTGCTGGCCATGTGTATACATTCCACAGTACACGCCACTAATCCTGCAGACCTGATATATGTTATTACCTACAGAACAGAGCATTTTTGCTGTTCATTTTGAAAAGACAGGGCATTGTTGATGCTATTAAAGTATAATAAAATACAATATAATTCCTTGAGATTAAAGTAATAACAACAATATCTCCACTGGGAAAAGGAGAAAATTCTGTCTACATTACTCCTTCCATTTTTCAACCTTGATTTTCTTTTTAGTTTGTAAAAACCTTTAAACTATACATTTAATATTTTAAAACAAAGAATAGAATGTTAGTGCTTATACATAAAGCTGAAATGAGATTAGACTACCATAAAAAAAAAGTTCCTCCACTAAAAATGAACTTGTAGACTCCTCCAAATACCATTTGTGTGAATGGAATTTTTTATAGCAGAACTTCTGAAGCCAGCACATCGCAAGCATATGTTTGCAAACTAAACCTGCCATTTTAAATACATTTTTTATTGATTTCAAAAAGGAATGGAGAGAGAGAGATAGAAATATCAATGAAGAGAGAGAATCATTGATCAGCTGCCTCCTACACACCCCACACTGGGGACTGAGCCAGCAAACCTGACATGTGCCCTGACCAGAATCAAACCATAACCTCCTGGTTCATAGGTTGATGCTCAACTACTGAGCTACGCTGGCTGGGCAAAACCTGCCATTTTTTATTCATTGCCATGACATGGAGGTGGTACCCCAACCTCAGCCAACCAAGCCACTATTAGCATTAGGCATAATTGGGAAAAACGTGCACTATTCCTGTTTTTAAAAGAAATCAAGAGACACGGCTTCTTGATAGGATGTAATATAAAAAAATAAAATAATCATTTCATGTTCTGAGTAAGATCTGGGTTTCCAATGATCATATATTTCAACCATAGAGGCAAAACTGTATTTGTTAGACAAGAATGTTTAAAAACAAGAATAATTTTAAAAATCAGGATGAAAACCAAGATGTGCAACGTTAGTTGGTTCAGGCTACTATTTTTCAAGATGTGGTCCAAAGATCATCTGTACCCTCTGTGGTTACTAAACATGCAGATTCCTGGGCCTCCCTCCAGACTTACTGAGTCCAAAGGGAGCCAAAGTATGTGTGTAAAATATATATATACAATTTGTGAACCCTCCTGATTTAAGGATTTCAACAAGTTTTGTATGCTATTTTAAAATTCTTTCTTTGATATGTTCTTTTTCCTAATCACCTAAACTAATAAAAGCGTAATATCAAAATTGACCATTTCTTCGGGACGCCCAACAGCCAATCAGAACAATGGTATGCTAATTAGCCCAGCCAAGATGGCGGAGGCCCAGGCTGGCAATGGAGCAATCCACCAGCGCACGCAAGGGCAGAGGCCTGGCCTCCGCCCTTGCGGGCTCCGGCGGTCGGTTCCGGACAGTGGCAGCGGCTGCAGGGCCGGGCGGCCTCCCAGGCCCCCAGTTCTGAGGCCGGGACTGGCAGTAGAGAGATGAGGCTGGGAATAGAGAGATCACGCTGGCCCATGCACAGGTGGAGGCCTGGCTTCTGCCTGTGTGTGCCCTGGAAGTCGATTCAGGGCAGTGGCGGTTGGCAGCAGGGCCGGGAGCTGGCTGCCCAGGCCCCAGCCCTGCAGCCTGGGCCTGGGAATAGAGCGATTGCGCCAGTGGTTGGTTCTGGGCAGCCTTGGGTGAGAGCCGGCCCGGCCCTCGGCTGGGGCTGACAATAGAGCAATCGTGCCCACGGTGGTTCCAGACAGCGGTGAGCAGCCACAAGGCCGGGAGCTGGCAGCCCAGCCCGGTCCTGTGAGGCCTGGGAATAGAGCAATTGGGCCCATGCAACCTCAGAGGCTCAGTGGCGGGGCTTGAGGTGGGTACTCCCTTGGGGTCATGCCCGAGCATCCTCTGCCCCCGCGCAGAGCCTCTGCCACAGGTCCAGCCACCTGCCTCCACCCTGGGGGCCTCCGTGGGGCATGTGTGAGCGTGTGCCTGGCTCCACCCCTGTGTGTCTGCTCAGCAGCATGGCCCTCCCAAGGGACCATGCACCAGCGTCCACCCCCTGGCCTGCCACCCAGCTCTGCGCCAGGTGTGTCCCCTCAGTGGTGGAGGCCCACCAGGTATGTGCGATCGTACGCCACCCTTCTGGAAACGTCCACGCCTGCACTCACCAGCCCTCCCACTCCCCAGTGCACGAACCCTGAGGGGGCTGTGGCCAGCCTGAAAACAGCCCTCAGCCCCTCACCCAGACTGGCCATGCATGCCAGCAGGTGGACATCCCCCACAAGGGGTCTCAGACTGTGAGAGGGCACAGGCCAGGATAAGGGACCCCCTCCTCCCCTCGCTGAGTGCACAAATTTTTGTGCACCGGGCCCCTAGTTTTTAATAATACCCAAAATAGAAGACCAAAATATATATAAACAATCATTTATTTTTCACAATAGTAACTTTATAAGCCTATGACTAATAAATGATGCTATTTATCCTGATGTTTATGCCCTAGCTGTAATGATGAAATCTTGATTTCTACATCATAAGAGTTGTGGCCCAGTTAGTTGATAAACAGATCGGACAAAGGTGGCATGGAAGCTAGAAATGGGATGAAGCAAACTCTTGGAGGAAGTCATAGCAGTGTGTGCACATTATTAAAAAGTGAAAGACCTGATTTCAGCCCTGACCTTCTAAATACAAATCTGACTAGGGTATAAGGCTTAGGAATCTGTTTTAGAAACCTTCACAGTTCATTCTGATACACATCCTTAGTTGAAAAAGACAAATATAGCAAGATATTGGGATAGGAATTAAGGCAAAAGACAGGTAATCAGACTTTGGACAGATACTCAAATATCAGACTGCAGTATAAGGAAGTGTGCTGGTCAAAAGGAAAGAGTGGAGATATGAACACACAACACACACACACACACACACACACACACACACACACCCTAAAAAATATTAAGATTTTTTTATTGAGAAATAAAGAAGTTTCCCCTGCTAAGAGGAAAATTGAATTTATATCTAAGAATAAAAGTGAGCAGCTAGTTATAAGATAAACAGCCCTTCATATAGGATTTGGAGGAGATTTAGGTATTAGTCATGGAGTCAAAGAGATGATTTCAATTTGTCTCCTTTCTGGAACTTTTACGTCAGTGAAAAGAAAAAAAAAGTTTTTAATCACTAATAAGTTAAGTTAGCAGGAGAGTGAAAAGGGGTGGACAGACTTTCAATTATAGCCTTTATTTGGAAAACAGCCTCCTTTGAACCTGCTCTAAGTCAGTATGCAGGAATTCAAAAGGAACAAACCACCGGCAGCAATTCCTGGCACACACTGCAACTAGTTCACAGACCACGTTCCTCTTCACGCCTTACGCTTTGCTCTGTACAGTTCTTTAAATGACAAATGATCAACAAATACCTACTCACTCAGTATTAGACAAGCAAACCCAAAATAACTGCCTCTAAGTTGGCCAGTAACTAAAGCAGCAAAGTATATAAAATAGGGCACTATGAGTTTTCCTTAGTTGTTAAAAAACACTATGCTGAGTACAAAATGAAAAGAAGTCCGTTTTTCTTTTGTATCTAGCTTGGGTACAAGCTGGCCATTCGTTGGCTGTGCTTATCCAAATTCAATAGAATCCATAAATCTTTGAATTTTATCTTCTCCTCCAAAGAAGTCTGATAATCCTGTGCAAGAATTCCATGTTACTGCATGTGTTCACACTTCAATAGCACATGTTCTTTCCTTCCTTGCAAGGCACATCTTCTATTTTTCCTGAATAAACTTAATAAGAAGCTGCTTAAAATTCAGCATCACATCCCGCATCCCACACCTATACTGACAGCATAGTGCTTTAAAGAGGTAAACATTTCAGAGACAAAATGCACTGACACACATCATAAAATCCAAAATCCTTTAAGAGTAATGAAAATACTTTTTACCAAAGCACTAGTTTGTATTAATAAGCATTAAACTTTTCATAGGCATTTGATGGCTTTTCTTGGAGGTCAACCAAATAAATATTAAAGCAAATGTTTTATAAACATAATTTTAATGTTATAAAATATCACACAATATTTTCTTAACCTTCTAATTTTAAATAACTATCAAAATACATGTTATCTACTAGGAAAACATTGCAAAATTCAAGGACACTTTTAAATAACAAAGGACCAAATTTTATATATGGGTTGTGGGTTTAGTTATGTGAAGCATTAGTCTTAACTTCAATTCTATGACTACGGTAAAATATTCTGTGAAGCGGAAATTATAGTATCAATTTCAGAAAGATGTTTTAAGAATTTAAATAATTATAGTCCTTGAAAAGCACTTTGTCAACTGTTAAGTACTGATTACTATTATTATTTTAACAATTCAGGAACACTTCTAAATAGGACTTTTACAGGAATGACATCAGCAAGATGGTGGAATAAGAGGTTCCAGCCCTCATCTGCCAATAAAAACACCCATTTGGCAACGATCCATAGATGAGAGTACCTGTATGGGAGCCCCAGAGTCCAGCTGAGAGGAAAATGATCAGGGCCAAGAGAGGCTTCCTTGGCCCATAAGTCCTTACATTGGGGGAAAAATTGAGAGCAAAAGGAACAGCTGGCTTCCTCAGCCTTGTGGGATGGGGCTCACGAGGCTCACTTCTGTCCAGCTTCACCCCAACACTAAATTAATGGGCTTGGTTCAATCCCCTGGTGGCAGCAAGAACAGGTAGGAACTCATAGCAACCAGTGTGGATCTTGCTCAGGGACTCCACTGACAGTTTCCCTCATGAATTCCACAGAATAACTTGCCTGCAGACAATCCCACCAACCAAGCAACCACCCAACCAACATGCATCTTCAGGGTCTGTCATGCCATCCCATGGCTGGCACCCAATGTATTTCTATGTACGGCACCCCATGCACCCACACAGAGGGCATGTGTAAGTCCCTGCACATAGCACATGGACCTCAGGAGCAGGTACAGATCTTAGTAGCCAGCTCGATTCTGCAGAATTGGGAAATGTATAACCTTGAATGCTTTAGGCAATCACCCTGGGGAAAATAAACAAGAGGCTCTTAGCACCTGGCCTGACTTTGCAGGGTTGAGAGAAGGCACAGGATCCTAAGGCAGCCGTCCACCCCTACTCCAAAGGCAACAATAATAAATGGGTGTACTGATATATTAGCTCTGAGCACTCTCAGAATCTCTAACTGAGCTTGCTAATGAAAGTCTTTCTCTGCTGAAACAGAGGAGGTGAGTACTTCTTCAAAGCTAAGGATAGCAATGCAAGGAACATAAAGAAAAGGAACATTTTGTGTGTTTGTTTTGGTTGTAATCTCTACTTTCAAACCTAAACAACCTCGTTCCTTTTTATTATAAAAGTATTAAATATAGTCAAGAGCAGGAAACTCTTACAAAGTGTGTGCCTTTAAGAGGCATCTCAACAATTCCATAACAAACACTCGTGTGCCATGCATAGACGTCATGCAGACAATTTTCAGTAATCAGAACTGAACTACAAATGCACGGTCTTTTTATTTCATATAATAAGTTAAATGAATAAATCAAAACATATCACCTATGCCCGACCAGCATAGCTCAGTGGTTGAGCATTGACCTATACACCAGCAGGTCACAATTTGATTTCTGGTCAGGGCACATGCTCGTGTTTCGGGCTTGATCCCAGTATGGGGCATGCAGGAGGCAGCCAATCAATAATTCTCTCTCGTTATTGATGTTTCTATTTCTCTCTCCCTCTCTCTTCCTCTTCGAAACCAATAAAAATATATTTTAAAAAAACCTATCACAAAGAAATCATCAACACAAAGGAAGACAGTAGGAGGGGAAGAAAGGAACAAAGGAACTACATAACAGTCAGAAAGAGGAGGAACCAAGATGGCGGCATGAGGTTTATACCTAAATGCGCAGCCTCCACAACTATATTTTTAAATACAACTATACAGATAAATGGCCATCCTCCAGAACCAAGGGAGGGGAGGCTTTGCAACCAGAAGGCAAGAGAAGGAGTGCTTTGAGACTGAGTGGAAGCTCCCTGCGCCAAAACTGAAAGGTACCGAGGGACGCGCGGAACGGATCAAAAAGTATGAAGATAGTGTAAGGAGTCTCTGGGACAATTTCAAGCGCACAAACATCAGAATTATAGGGGTGCCAGAAGAAGAGAAAGAGCAAGATATTGAAAACCTATTTGAAGAAATAATGACAGAAAACTTCCCCCACCTGGTGAAAGAAATAGACTTCCAAGTCCAGGAGGCACAGAGAACCCCAATCAAAAGGAACCTAAGAAGGACCACACCAAGACACATCATAATCAAAATGCCAAGAGCAA
>PVJC01001953.1:0-85463 GCA_004026665.1 Murina feae | reverse complement strand
CTAGGACCATCCTGCACTCAGCCAGGCAGCACAGGACTGCTGAATGAAGTGCAGGGCAAAGAATAATGAACATTTTTTAAAGCACCAAAATGAGCTTTGTGCATTTTAATTCATGTAAACCGAAAGCCCCTCTGTGGGGAAGGTGTAAGGATTGTTGGCAGATGAGGAACAAAGGCCGAGAGAGGACCAGGAACTTGTCTAAGTTTCACAGCTAGAAAGTAGCAGAGCTGAGCTTAGAACCATGTAGTCTGGCTGTAGACCCCATAGAGCCAGTGGCACTTTGTTCACAGGAAGAAGTGGCTTCCTGGGAAGAGACATCAGATCCTGGGGAGGGCGAAGGAATGGAAAGCAGCACTTGCTCGAATCTCAGGAGAGGTGGTGAAGCCTGTGCCTGGGACAAGGGGACAGTGGAAGGTCCTAGGAGTCTGGAAAGAGTGCAGGATTTGCATCTGGACCGACCGGCCTCACATGTCAGCCTGGCCCTGGGCAGCTGTGATCCCTGAGTCAAGTTTTCTGCCCTCGCCTGGAATAGAACCTGCCTGCGGGGCCATCAGCTGGGTACCTGAGATAAGGGCATATCCTAGGTGGCCAGTGATGTCTCTGATTACATGGAGAGATGGAGGAGGTGTCTGCAGTGTGGCCAAGGCAGTGGGCATATCACCCACACTGGTGACATTGAGATTGAACAGTGTGTGACTTTCTTAGCATGCGCATCGTTCATTGTGCTTTGTCTGAAGAAACGCCATTCTGCTCAGATTTAGAAAACCCTGACCCATCCCAGCCCTGACCAGTGGAGGTGGGAGTGGGCCAGTGGGTTTGAATGGCTTTGTCAGGGCTCTTGGTTTCCTCAGACCTCCCGAATCGCACAACAGGGTCAGGCCTGGTCTAAGAATCTGCATTCTGCCCAGACACCCAGGTAGTTCTCATGCAGATTGAGTTTGGAGGCCCACCACTTCCCTTCCACAAGGGTACCCCTCATCTTTCAGGGGGGATGGGGAGCAGGCAGCAGGCTGCCTTCCCCCAGGGAGCCTCCTGTATCTGACACTGGGAGCCGAGCCCTGTTTCAGGCCCTAGTGGAAGAAGGGGCCAGGTTCACTGCACCATCCCCTGACCTGGAGCCACCTGGGGTGACCAGGACGCCTGCTCTGGCTTACCACCACTGCTCTACAGAGTGTTGGGGATAGGCACTGGCCTGGGCCTGGTGCTCGCCTGCAGCCCAAAGACCCACAGGGAGGACCTGGTAAGATCTGCAGCCTCCTCCTCTCTGGTCCTCTCACTCCCTGCAACCAGGATTGTGGGAGGGAGGCAGGACCCACACTCCCAAGGCCACGTTCCTGGAGTGCTGTGTGTGGATGGCAGGGAGGCGAGTCAGGATCCTGAATGATTTCCTCGGTGCTGGGCTGGGACCAACCCACTCCACGAGCGAAATCTATAGCGCTGAGAAGTGACAGCAAATTGGCAAGACTTGGTAAACCTCATGCCTGACGCACTCCTGTGGCTATATATCAAAGGGAAAACAAATCGATTGACTGATTCCTCTCCTAAGAACGTCCACAAATGACAGCTGTTTGAAACCTGCCCGTTGTGAAAAAAGGTTACAGATGATGTAATTTGCACTGTGATAGGCATACTGCGCCACACCCGGGCTCAACTTCTGCAGCCTCTTAGCTTGAGTGTGGGAGGGCGCAGCAGGCTGAGGACACACGCTTTGGGGGAGGAGAGTAATAACCTCTCATCTGACTTCGCAGGTTTCCCCCCCATCGAGGGCTCCATGTGACCTTCCTGACAGCCCCTTCGTGAAGGGTTGGCTTCACACTGACACAAGTTTATTGAGCCTGTTAGGGGCCTGTGCTTTGGACAGAGGGCTTTTGACAAGCCTGAGTCCTGTTCCTTGCAGGGTCACTGCTGCTGCCACAGGGCCACGTGGCCTGCTCCTTCCTTCCTGGGGCCACATAACTCTTCCAAGGGGACTGTGCCTGCGGACCCCTGTGTCTCCTAAGTGTCAACAGGCGGGTCTCCATCAGGGTGTGTCTCCTCTGGCTTGGAGAAGAGCTGTGCTTCTGTCTTGAATGTATCCACTGCTGGCGGGGGGGATGGGAATAAGAAGAGGTGAGGTTCCAGCAGGCTTCACATAGGTCAACATGTAAACCTTCAATAAGGCCACAGAACACTTTCAGACCAACCCGTACTTCCGCGGTTCTGTTAGCCTGTATTATTACCCCACCTAACTCGTGGGAAAGTTGAGCACAGCAGGTTTTGATCCGCCCATGCAGGCAGTGACACCAGCGGCCTTGACCTTGTGTCCTGGTCCCAGACCCACATCCCTTCCTGACAGACTGTGGCCTTTCAGGCTTGGGTTACCTGGGTGCTGAGATGCAGATTCCTGAGCTCCAATCTCAAGCAGTCATGATGTGCCCAGGTTAAGAACACCTAGTATGGCCGAAGGGCCTTCTGGCAAAAGCTGGCTCACCGTGTCTGTGCCTGGATCCCTGACTGACTAGCACACAGGGGCACACTATCACTGGTGCTGTTACATCCACCTTGCTGGTTTCCCGGGTTATTCAGAATGAATCCCTCTCCCAGAGCTCTCATCATTGACACAGGAGCATGGAAAACCAGAGGCCCTTCCACTGGCCAGGCTCTGAGAAGGAGAGGAGGATTCAGGAGGGTGTGAAGGACAGTGTGTCAGAAAACAGGCTTGAATCAAGTTTCATAATGCGGTTTGATTTGCCTAGTGGACAAGCGCAGCCACGGTCAGTATTTCCAGGTTTCGCATTCTCCCCATATCAGGAGTGGCTGTGACCCCGAGGAGCCAAAAGAAGCCCCTTTCCTCCGACCTGGAGCACGCACTGGCTGGAGGGGGCAGAGATGGTGCCGCTGACGCAGGCGGATGCCCTGAGCATCTGATTGCAGTAATTGCTCGCTTAATGTTTGGCATTTGGCTGCACACACACATCAGAGGCAGCCACCCACTCACTCTCTCTCAGAGAGCCTCTCACTCTCCCCCCTCTCATGCATATATGTTCACACATACACAAACACATATGGGCACCCGCTCAGCATGGCCCACTCTCTGCTGTGCGTTCACAAGGCAAAAATAGCCACAGACACTCAGGGATGAGTCTGAGCAGACTGTCAGTTGCTCTCCTCCTACAGCTAAAAGCCACCCACCTCTCCTTGTTTCCTTAGAAGGCCCAGCTGAGAGATTGCGTGGGATAGGAGAGGAGGGTATGAATGGGCTCCTGCTTCCTTCTCTGCTGCCTGCCTCCTGGAAACTTCAGGGTACATTGGATCAGGGCCAGCAAAGGACTTTTTTTGAATGGTGTTTTGAGAAGGGAGGCCAGAGTGAAAAGCACGGGGCAGGGGTGGGGGCGAGGGGGAGGGTAAACCAGCTCTGTGCAAGGTAGAGGTAGAGTCTAGAGGCCACCCACATACCACATAGCATGGTCCTACATTGAATCTGGACTCAAGTCGGAGCTGGCTTAGCTGCACCCCTGTCTGCCCAGGAGAGTTTAGCAACGCCCTCCTCCCAGTCACTATGAGCTTGTTGTTTAGTTTTAATTTTATCTTTTGAAATGAAGATACTGTAACATTGAGTGTTTCAGGGGTGTGCAGCTCTATGAGTTTTAACATGTGACTATGTCAGTGTTGGCATCACCCAAGATGGGGAGACAGAACAGTTCCATCCCCACTGGTTCATCTCTCTACCATTCTGTCTTTGATCTTGTCATAGGAATGGATCAAATCCCACAGGATGTGAATCTTTGAGACTAGTTTCTTTCATTCAGCATAATGTCTTTGCTGTTCACCCTAGGTGTCCCATGTATCATTGGTTTGTTCTTTTTATTGTTGACTAGAGGTCTAATGCAGAAAATTCAGGTAAGAGTAGGCCTTTCTTCTCCTGGCTGCTGGCACTGGCTTCCTTCCGGCACCTGGGACCCAGCTGGCTTCCTTCTGGCTTGGCTTCATCAGGAAGGATGTCCGGAATGACATCCAGAAGACATCTAGTCTAATTAGCATAGTACCCTTTTATTACTATAGGTACTGCTCCATTATGTAGATGTACCATAATTTATTTATCCACTCATTCATTGAAGGATATTGGGTCCAGTATTTGATCATTATGATTGGAACTTCTATAAAGACTCATGTATGATTTTTGTGTGAACCTACATTTTTATTTCTCTAGGGTCAATTTCTCTAGAGGTCTCCAATGCTTTCTTCTAAAAGCTTCATAATTTCATTTTTTATGTTTAAATTTACGATATGTTTTGAGTTAATTTTTGTATAATGGTGTGATGTTTAGGTTGAAGGTTATTATTATTACTAGAGGGCCGGTGCACAAAAATTTGTGCACTCAAGGGGGGGGACCCTCAGGCTGCCTGTGCCCTCTAGAAATCTGGGACCCCTCAGGAGATGTCCACCTGCTGGCTTAGGCCCACTCCCTGGGGGAACAGGCCTAAGCTGGCAGCCAGACATCCCTCTGGCAGGCTGGAGGCCCTCAGGGGTTGTTCACTTGCCAGCAGGGAGCAGGCCTAAGCTGCAGTCAGATATCCTTAGCTCTGCTGAGGAGGCAGGAGAGGCTCCCACCACCACTGCTGTGCTGGCAGCTGGCAGCCTGGCTTGTGGCTGAGCAGAGCTCCCCCCATGGGAGCACACTGACCACCAGGGGAAGCTCCTACATTGAGCATCTGCCCCCTGGTGGTCAGTGTGTCATAGAGATCAGTCTTTCCCAGTGGTTCTGCTATTAGGGTCAATTTGCATGTTACCTTTTTATTATATAGGATAGAGTCCTGGTGCATGGGTGAGGGCCAGCTGGTTTGTCCTGAAGGGTATCCCAGATCAGGGTGGGGGTCCCGCTGGGGTGTCTGGCCAGCCTGGGTGAGTGGCTGATGGCTGTTTTCAGGCTGGCCCCATCCCCTTCAGGGAGGGGGGTCCTGCTGGGGTACCTGGCCAGCCTGGGTCAGTGGATGATGGCTGTTGCAGTGAAGTTGGCTGGAAGCTGGTACTTGGGATTTATTTAACTTCTAAAGTTGAAACTTTGTTGCTTTGAGCAGAGGCTACAGCCAGCCTAGGCATACAGGAACTTTAGCTTCCTCCATCACCGAGGCAAGCCTCCTGCTTGTTCTAGCTCTGTGGCTGCTGGCCGCCATCTTGGCTGGGTTAATTTGCATATAGTAACTCTGATTGGCTGGTGGGCATGGCTATTGGCTAGTGGGCGTAGCTTAGGTGTAATGGAGTGAGGGTCAATTTGCATATCACTCTTTTATTAGATTAGATTATTTTGCAGAAAGATTTCTAATTCTTTCAACGCCATTTGTTTAAAAGACAGTTCTTTCTTCATTGAATAGCTTTAGCATCATGAAAAAAATCAATCATTCATTTGTTACTTCTGTGTTCTGGATTCTCCATTGTGTTTCATTGATCTATGTATCTATCCCTCATCAATACCACATTGTCTTGAGTTCTGTAGCTGTACAGTAAGTAGTAAAATTGTGTAGTTTGATTTGTCTAATTTTATTCTTCTCTTTCCAAACTGTTCTAGCCATTCTAATTTCTTACAAATTTTAGAATTAACTTCATTCTATAAAATAGCTACAAAATTTTTTGTGAGTATTTTAATAGAATTACTTTAAATCTGTATATTAATTTGGGAAGAATTAACATCTTTATTATACTAAATCTTCCAATCTGTCAACAGAATGGAATAACCATTTGTTTAGGTCATCTTTTAGTTCTTTAATCAGAATTTTATAATTTTCAGCACCAGATTCTATGTTATATTATATATTTTTGTTTTTATTTTTAAAATCTTTATTGTTGAAAGTATTACATATGTCCCCTCTTCCCCCCATTAACCCTTCTTGCCCACCCCCTGCTCCCGCCCCAGGCCTTCACACCCTTTTGTATGTGTCCATGGGTTATGCATATATTGCCTATACATTCTTTGGTTGATCTCTTCCCACCCACCCACCCCCTGCCTTCCCTCATTATATTTATACCAAAGTTTTTCATTCTTTTGGAACTACTCTAAATGGAATTGTTTTGGTTTCAAATTGTATAATATTAGTATATAGAAATACAATAAATGTTTGTGTGTTGACTTTGTGTGTTGTAACCTTACTAAACTCTAATAGTAGTTCTAGGAGAGTTGTTGGTGTTATTGTAGCTACCTTAGATTTTCTACAGAAACAATTATGTTGCCTGCAAATAGAAACAGTTTTAGATCTTTGCTTTTTTTATCTTTATGCTTTAACTTTATTTTTCTCCCTTTATTACATTTGTGAGGACTAGCATACTGAATAAGAGCAGTGACAGAAGGCATCATTTCTGTTCCTGATTTAGAAAAAAATAATCTTTTACTAGTAAAAATCATACATTATGTTGTATGATTTTTATAGATGCCCTTTATCAGGCTGAGGGAGTTTCCTTCTATTTTCCATTGGTTGAGAATTTTTGTCATGAATGCATGTTGTTTTTGAGATGATTTTTCTGTATCAATTGATATGATCACATGACGTTTCTCCTTTAAATGGTTTATATGGTGGATTAGAGTGATTGATTCTCAAATACTGAACCAGCCTTGCATTTCTGAGAGAGACCCTACTTGGTCACAGTGTATTATTCTTTTATATATTGATGGATTTTATTTGTTAATTATATTGTTGATGGTTTTTGGTGTCTATATTCATGAGGAATATTGATCTATAATTTAAAAAAATATTTTTATTGATTTCATAGAGTAAGGGAGAGGGAGAGAGAGATAGAAACATCAGTGCTGATAGAAAATCATTGATTGGCTGCTTCCTGCATGCCCCCTACTGGAGATTGAGCCTGCAACCTGGACATGTGCCCTGACTTGGAATCAAACCGTGACCTCCTGGTTCAACCACTGAGCCCTGCCAGTCAGGCTATAATTGTTTATATTATTTTAATTTTGGAACTAGGATAATGGTGAGCTCATAAAGGAAGTTTTGAAGTATCTCTTTCCCTTTTATTTTCTGGAAGAGATTGTGCAATATCTTTAACTGTCTGGTAGAATTTGTCAATGAAACCATCTAGTTCTGGAATTTTCTATTTGAGGAGGTTTTTAAACTGTAGGTTAAGTTTCTTTAATAGTTATAACACTAGCATACTGAATAAGCTTTAGATCACCCACCTCATGTGGGTGAATTTTGGTAGTTTGTGGTTTTTGAGAAATTAGCCCATTTCATTCAAGTTATCAATTTGGTATGCATAGAATTGTGATGGTAGGTGCTTACTGTCCTTTAATGTGAGTGGAAGCTGACATTGGCAATATATGTTTTATTGATTTGACACTTTTCTTCTTTTCTAATGAAAACACTTAATGCTAAAAATTTATGTCTCTCTAAGCACTACTTTAGCTGCATCTTGCACATTTTGATATATTATGCTTTTATGTATTTCAGTTTAATCCCAACTATATTATAATATCCTTTGAGACTTCTTTAGCTCATGGATTATTTAGAAGCATATTGGGAAATTTCCAAGTGTCTGATAATTTTCTTATTATCTTTCTATTATTTATTTCCAGTTTAAAGTTATTATGTTAAGATAATTAAGTTTGTGTGGTATCAATGCTTTTAATTTATAATGATTTGTTTTATGATTCAGAATATGGTCCATCTTGCTGAATATTTCATGCATATTAGCAAAGAATATAGATATCAATTAGATTCCATTGGCTCATAGTCTGTTTAGTTCTTCCATATCTTTGCTGATTTTCTCTTCATTGGTTCTATCCTTACTAATAAAAGCCTAAGTTATCATCACACCGTGATGCTCTCACTCCATCATAATATTGCTGCGGGCACAATGGGCATGCAGAGATGGTCAGGGCTTGGCTTGAGGCTGTGGCTGCCTCCTCCTGGCTCCATGTGGCGAGGCCTGCTTGGGGGTCCTGGGGTCCTGCGTCCTGGTTCCATGCAGCACAGAGGCTTACCTTTTGGGGAAATCCATTGAGGAGCCCTGGATGGGTGGGTGGGGCCTACCTCTTTGGGGGCAATTGATTGCTGTGCTCCCACACTATGACAGGGCACAGGCCAGGCTAGAGGACCCGCCCCCCTTGAGTGCATGAATTTCATGCACCGGGCCTCTAGTTTATTAATAAGAGAGGGGTATTCTACAGTCTTTGTGAATTTGATTAATTTTCATTTAGTTCTATTAGTTTTGCTTCATGTATTTTGAAGCTCTCTGGTTAGGTGCAAGCACATTTAGGACTGTCATATTTTTTTCATGAATTGATGCTTTTAGTACTATGTAACATTTTTCTTAATCCTTTGTAAATTTCTTTGCTCTGAAGTCTACTTTGTTTGATGCTAAAATAGCTACTACATCTTTCTTATTAATATACTAGATGCCCAGTGCATGAATTTGTGCACCCTTGGGGTGGCTTGTGGGGATCAGGTCAAAATCAGCAGTTTAATGCCGCCTGCTGCTCCTGCCTGCCACTCCTACTCATCCCGGCTCTGCTGCACCTGCTGCAGGCTAGCACCCAGCCAGTCCCAATTGGGAGGGGCTCACGCAGCAGCAGCAGTACTCACCAGCCATGAGCCCTGTGTCTGGAGCCCATCCCAAGGGAGGTTGGGGGGCTGAACATGATTGGCCCTCCAGGCAGGTGGTGGGATAGCCCTTGCTGGCTGGGATTTGGATCTCTCCTATTGATGCTCGCACTGGTTGTTGGGAGCCACCTGGCAGCGCTTTTATATCATTTCTTCCTTGCAGATTGTCCAGGGAGGGGAAGCACCTGTGGTGTCCGAGGCCAACTTCCAGAAGTCCTACAGCACTGTCGGGATAGTGCTGGCAGCACTGGTCTGTCAGTGCTTGGCCTGTTCTCCGGAGATTGGACCTGCAGGACTGCTGAGGAAGTGAGTGGCTGCCAGAATGGGTCAGTCAGCTGAGCCGTATTCTTGCTCTGGGAGTGCACTGACCACCAGGGGGCAGCTCCTGGTGGTCAGTGCACATCATAGCGACCAGCCGACCGGTCATTCGGTTGTTCGGTCATTGGGTCATTCGGTCGCTTAGGCTTTTATATATATAGATTCATTATGTGTCTGTTCCCATTATTTTACTCTGACTTTCTCATATAATTATACTAGAGGCCCAGTGCATGGATTTGTGCATCAGTGGGGTCCCTCAACCTGGCCTGTGGGGATCAGGTCAAAACCAGCAGTCCAACATTCCCTGAGAGGTCCTGGATTGTGAGAAGGCACAGGCCAGGCTGAGGGATCCCACTAGTTCACGAATCCATGCACCGGGCCTCTAGCATACCTATAAGATCTTTGGTTAATCTCTTTCCGTCCTCCCCCCATCCCCTCTTCCTTTGAGATTCATCAGTCTGTACTATGTTTCCATGCCTGTGCATTGAGCGTCTGCCCCCTGGTGGTCAGTGCACATCATAGCAAACAGTCAAATGGTTGAATAGTCGCTTAAGCTTTTATATATATATAGATTTGAAGTGAGTTTCTTATAAACAACAGATAGTTAAGGCATACTTTAAATCTATTCTAACAATATCTGTCTTTTAATTTATAGGTTTAGTCCTTTTATACTTGATGTAATTATTGCTACATTTAGACCAAAGACTATCAAGTTATTATTTTTTTCTGTTTGTTATCTCTATCTTCATTTATCTGACTCCCCTATCTTATCTTCTTTTGTATTATTTAAACTGGATTTATTCACATCAGCTTACACTTACTTTTTAGATATTTTAGTATTGTTTATATTTCAACAGCTATGTTAGAATGTCCTTGAAGTCAGAGATTGATTGTATTTACTGTACTTCTGTTTGTTTTTTACCCTCTATCATTGCCAAACTAGGACAGTACATTTTATGTAGTGGCTGCTCAGTAGCTTTTCATTAAAGTGAATCAATGGATATTGAGTGATTTGAATTTATGTTTTATATTTGTGATATTTTATGCTCAGAGCATTTTTGCCTCCTCTAGAGGGGTTAGAATAATTTTCTTTCCCTTCAGATATATGGAATACCTTTAAAATCTTTTGGATTGGTATTTTGGATTTATATTTAACTGCATCTGTGGATATATACACACTGGAGAAGACAGTGTTTCATTTATCCCTTAAAAACGTGTCTTCATGAAAAATCTTAGGAGTTAGTTTGCCCTTGGTGTGTTATACCCAGTATCGACTCATGAAGGGTTTCAGTAATGTCATACAAAAACCTCCAGTCAGTCAGACTTGTCTATAAGGGGCTGAAGATATTAACATGTTGAAAAGAAGGCATTAGTCAGAAAAGGATGGCATAAAGTGGAAGTTCAGGAATAGGAGACTCACAGAGGAAGACTAACAGTGCTCACCAGAGTCCTGTCCACCATCCCTAGAGATAGGAGATTCAGGTAGGTGCATGTGGCTGCTCCCATTAAACACCCAGTTCTCTCCCCTCTCCTCATCCTAGTTCCAGGATCATCAAGAACATTTATAAGCAATTTCCTCTGAATTATGTAAACAAAAACTAGAAGATAACAATGGAAAATTAAACACATGCATTTACTTTTGCCTTCTTTTGAAGATCTATTGAATTCATAGTAAAGGGATTTTTCAAAAGGCACAAACCCAAAAGCAAAGTGAAATGAGGTGAGGAAATAATAGAAGCAGAACTTTGAAAGTGGGAAGTACTTGGGTGAGTAGTAAATTAGCAGGTCCAAGGGAAGAGAATATTATAAAGGCAGTGGGGTGAAAAGAGAAGCAATCAGATTTACTTGTACAAATCTTCACACAGCTTCAGAACTGGTGGCAGCAGGCATGCCTTGAACAAGGGGCAAAGCAGGGTGCGGGGGGGGGGGGCTGTAATATCAAAAGGATTGGTTAAAGTCTCTTTATAAAAATTTAGATTCTCCCTACTATGTCCAGTGTTCCACCCCTGCAGAAGACCAGAGGTTTACTTCCTAGGAGGATAAAACAAAAGATCTTTAGATTTGAGAATCCCAAGCATAGCCAATGGTGTGGGCACTTGTGAAACAGGATCATAAAGTGAGACCCCTGCTCCTGCCTTGCTTCCCCACTGGGCTCCAGTACACGGACAGCTGTAACTTTATCTTTCAGGCAAGAGGCTAGAACAGCCTTTTCTAAAGATCTTATCAGTCCAAGAAGAATGATGTAAGTGTATTGAATTGGGAGTTTCGCAATGAACCAGACCCACTGGATTATCCTAGTGTGATAGAGCCAGCCAAAGAGGCCTATCCATACACTCAGTGCTTTTAGTCTCCCGGTCTTAAAAGATTATCAGACATTGGAAGGAGAATCAGAGATCTGAGGAAAACCTACAAAGGAAAAATAGACACTAGAATAAAGAAATAGAAAAAGTCAACTTGATGGAACAGAGACTACACAGAGAGCACAAAAGTAAAATTAAAACCATCAGTAACGTCTTCAGAGAAATAAGAGAATACATTGCAGTCCTGAAACAAGAACATGCAGAGAATAAGGTTGTTTAGAAATGAAAACTGTGATGGCAAAAAATACAAACTTAACAGAAAGGTTGGGAGCTGAAGTTAAGGAATTCTCAGAGAAAGTGAAGCCAGAGGTGAAAGTGATGGAAAACAAGAGTGAAAATAAAAATTAGAGGACCTTTGCTGAAAGACCATTATCTAAATAATAGTTCCAAAAGATGGGCAGAGGAAATAGAAGGGATAAAATCATCAAGGAAATAATTTAAGGAATTTACCATAGTTGAAGACATGTTTCCAAATTAAAAAACAAGCAAACAAATGCTCAAATAGTGCATGGTAACACACTCACATCATGCACCTTTGAGAAACTTTAGAACATTGGGACTAAAAGAAGACCCCCCCCCCACACACACACACACATTTCCAGGCAGGATAAAGATTAGATCACCTACAAAGGATAAGCAATTAAAATCACGTTGACTTTTCAATAACAACACCAGAAGTTAAAACTACTCAATTTTTTTGTACCCTGGAATGCTATATTCATTTAAATTGACAATGTGTAAGAATGAAATAAAGACATTTTCAGACATAAAATATCACAAGATGTTTGCTTCCAAGGCACCCTTTCTTGGGAAGCTATTGGAAGTGGTGCTACTCCAAGATGAGGTCGTAAAAGAGAGAGAAAGACACAAGTTACAGGAAACAGTAGTTTGGGCACAGCAGATAGGCAAGGGGGATCCTAGGATGAAGGTGAAATAAGACCCCAGAATACATTGTAGATAAGTAGCCCACACTGGACTAGCTCAGAAAGTGAGTTTCATTTAACCAACAGAGTATTTCAGGATCATCAAGAACACTTACAAGGTTCCAAAAATACTGAAAGGACATTTAGGCAGTGGGCTGAGAGTTTGGTTTTGAAAAGTGGTAAACACATACAAATGAACCAACGAAAAAGTAAAACAAAACAAAAGTCAAGCCAAAACAGAGAAATTTGTTGAGAAGGAAGAGTAGTCACAGTGTGTCCTAAGGCTCAGCCACGTATGGTGTCTACATAGCGGTGATAATAATGGATGTTCAGTGAACATGTCAACCAAATGACAATGTACATCTTCACTGGGAGGACGTGAGGACCAGATGGGAACATGTGCACCTAGTGAACTTGAGAGGAAGGAACTCAGAAGTCAAGAGGGAGGCCTGACACATTTGAGGGAGACCTTCCTTGATGGCTCCTTCTGACCTTGGATCCTCCCAATATGACCCCTCTTCTCCTCAGAGGGACTTGTCACTATTTAGAATGATTCCTTTGCAGGGGTCCTGCTTGTGTGTCTGCCTCGCCACAGTTGTTAAGGTAGCAGTCCCATGTGTTCTGTTCATTACTGTTTCCCTAGCCCAAGCCACTTTCTTTCTTTTTAGTTTGTTATTTCTTCTTCATTTTGTTTGTGATCTCTTCAGATTTTTAGAAATATTTCAATGTTTATGTGGTCAGGCTTATGATTTTCTTTCTTTATAGTTTCTTCCTTCATTTTTATGCTTATAAGTGCATTTTTGACATGAGAACAGATAAATATTTTCTAAAACATTTTCTAGTTCTTTTATGTGTTTTTTTTTAAATAAATAATGTAGTGCTTTTATCTATTTTGAGTTTATATTGGTTTATGGTGTGAAGAGTACAATGTATTTTTACAGTTAATAAATTACCCTGACTCCATTTATGAAGTAAACCCATCATCCCCTCACTGGTCAGAAATGCCACCTTTATTAGATACTAAGTTCTTATGGATGTTCAGTTGTGTTTCTGGGCTTTCTAGCTTCGCTATGTTTATTTTAGTGCCAGTACTGCATAGACCAAAGAACCTCTTATTGCAGCGATTCTTCGAATGTGGCACATTGTTGTTATAGAAATAGTGACAAGGATGTTCCAGTCTTTAGGCCATTTACTTTGTTATTGCAAAGTCATAACTAGCCACTATGGCTTTCCACCCCACTGTTAGTTATCATCCTGGTGAGTCAGAGCACTTTTGACAAAAGCACTTTTCTCCATGGGCTTGCAAAGTCACATTTATGGATTTACGTGGATGCCTGCTATGCACCACGAATGCTGCTACATTTAAAGCTCTGCGTCACGATCTCAGATTCAGAGCTGGTAGCAATAGTGGGTGAAGTAAACTGGGTATAAAATGATATGGAGAAGTGGGGTCTCTGGAGAATGCATTCCCTATTTAAAGACATTCGGATGGTTTCGAATCCAGGTATAGCATGGACTGGATGTGGCATGAGGACCACATACTTGAACTCTGATGAGTAGAACAACTGTGGCAAAAGAGGGCTTATAGATTGTTTCGTTTGATTCCTACAACACCCTTTGAGGTAGACATTAACCAATATGCCCATTTACAGCACACACACACCAGTCTTCAAAGAGACCAAGTAACTTGCGTAAGGTTTTATAGGCAATACTTCCTATGATGGACCCAGGCCTCTGACTTGGCCCTGGACTCTATTCTCTCTCTTCTGCACATGTGATGGCGCTCTGCACAGTGAGTGCAGGGATAACAAGGTGAGATGCTTTCATGACAAAAGAATGAGCTATTTTTTGTTATTGAATCTAAAAATACCAGAAGGTAAGTGACCTACAAAACCTGCCTCTGGCTGAATTCCAAATGTCAGGGCACAGTACAGGAAGAGGTGACACCAGGGAGTGGGAGCTCCTGCTGATAGGGAGGCTGTGGTGCACATCTGTCTGAAACATATGGAGTTAGCCTGGCTAGAGAGGATGTGGACTAAACATCCCGAATGCTTTCCACCTGCTATTGTCACAGCTATTTAGGAGATTCCCAGAGAGAGGAGCTGATGGGGCTGATGCGGAGACTTTTAAATTACCAGATTAATTCTAGAGCTGATGCAGGCTGTCTCTCTCCTTCCCTTCCCTTCCTCTCTTCCCTTACTGCTCCTCTCCCCCCACTTTCCTGACTTTATCACTTTGGCACTCAAGCACCTGAATGTCGTTATTCAAGGCAGGAGGAAGACTCTTCTGTTTGTAAATCTAGAATTCCGCAGCTACAAATCTTTCTGAGCAACTTGCTCAAGGTAATGGTGAAGGCTATAAAAAGAAGACTGTTCTTTGCATTCAGCTTCCTTCCCCCTCTCCCCCCACCCCTCATCCCACCATAAAGGCTGGGGCAGAGGCTCACAGCCCAGAGAACTCCTCGACTCAGTTTGAAAAGAGAGGTTAAGAGCAGCTGAAAAATGAGAAATTCTGTTGTAGAGACCCCCTGCCTTTGGCTGAACTTAAGAGCCTGGCAAGGACCCTAATGAGCCTGAGTCTGGAGTGAGACCATCCCATTTTGCTAGGCACTAACAGCCAGGGCACTTTTTGAGCTGATAACTCTGTGAGGGTGCTCAGGGCAGTGTAATCAAAGGTTCCTTTCAGATTAAAAAAAAAAAATACAAAACAGTGTCTTCAAGTGAACCAAAGGGGAGGGGGGGTTCTGTGGTAGTTTTCTGACACTGAACGAGTGTCCTTCATTAAGCCAGTGGTTTTGACCTGTATGTTACAGAAGCCAAACAAGAACGTTTATGGGAGCAGCAGGAAAGCTGCATCCACACAGAAGACATTCCGCCCACATGGGGATGAATGGTCTAAACCGGAAAACAACAGGAGGCCTTGGACTGAGGAGTGTCAGGTCACGGTACTGATACAAAGATGTAAGCAGCCTGAAGCTAGAGAGCAGACCTGAAAAGAGATAACAAATCTGTTTTAAAAATTGTGGTAAAATCCATAGAACACAAAATTTACCGTCTGAATCATCTCTAAGGGTGCAGTTCAGTAGTGTTGAGTATACTCACATTGCTGTGCAACTGATCTCTACAACTCTTTTCATCCCTTCCCATTAAATAACAACTTCCCATCCCCTCCCCCAGCCCCGAAACCCACCGCTCTACTTTCTGTCTCCATGAATTTGACACCTTTGGGTACCTCATATCGGTGGAGTCATAGTGTATGTCTTTTTGAGATTTGCTTATTTCTCTTAGCATAATGTCTTCACAGTCCATCCATGTTGTAGCATGTGTCAGAATTTCCTTCCCTTTTTAAGTCTGAATAATATTTCATTGTTTGGGTACACCATTTTTGGTTATTCATTCATCAGCTGATGAACACTTGGGTTGTTTCTACCTTTTCGCTATTGTGAATAGGGCTGCTATGAACTGGAGTGCAAATATATTTTCAAAACCTTGTTTTCAATTATTTTGGCAATATACCCCAAAGTGGAATTGCTGGATTATATAGTAGTTTCAATTTTAATTTTTTGAGAAACCATCATACTACTTTCCATAGTAGCTGATCCATTTTACATTATCATCAACTATACACAAGGGTCCCAACTTCTCCGTATCTACACCAACACTTGTTATTTCCTTCCTTCCTTCCTTCCTTCCTTCCTTCCTTCCTTCCTTCCTTCCTTCCTTCCTTCCTTCCTTCCCTCCCTCTCTCTTGGTGGGTGTAATGTGGTATCTCATTGTGGTTTTGATTTGCACTTCCCTAATGATTAGTGATGTTGAGCATCTTTTCATGTGCTTATTGGGCATTTGTATATCTTCTTTAGATAAATGTCTACTCAAGTCCTTTGCCCATTTAAATCCAGTTGTTTGTTTTTATTCTCGAGTTGTAAGAAGAGAAGAGGTCTTTTCATGCTCCTATCTCTAGATATAACACCTGCCATGAAAAAAAATATTTATTGACCAATAGATAGAGCTGTAAATTCATAATTATGGATGGAATATAATAATATATTAAAAATGACATTGTTTAAAATGAAAGAAGTAAATTCTGGACTCAACCACTTAGTTGGACGAATGTGCTATGGTCTTATCCAGGCTACGTAACTTTTCTGAAACGTAAACCAGACTTTATGCCCATCAATCATGGGGATAGGAAAGAAGAGAAGAGAGAGAGGCATTTAGTTACAAACATTAACATTTCTTAGAAAAATAAAGGTGACATCTTTCCCTGGGAGGTTAAACAAAATGTGTGCCCATCTCTGAGGAAGAGGACATGCAAAACAATTGGGCTGCACTTTCCATCTTGCCACTGGATGGCAGTACACTCCTATATGCCTTCCTGAAGGAGACACCTGGCCATCAGTGAGGGAATCTTGACTTGCCCAACTGGAGGAGTCACTAGACTAGAGATTTTAGCAGAATCATTTTTTTTTTTTTTGTAGTAGTAGAATGTTTAAGATTCTTCTTTCTGTTTACTCCAGAGCCCAAAGAACCTTGACTCCAGCATCTTCTGATAATTCTACCTTCTCGCCAAGTCTGACTTTCGTGCCCACCTTAGTCTTCTCCTAGCCTAGCATCTCATGCTGATGGCTACTCAGTGATACTGAGGACCTGCAGCACTGTTCTGTGGGGTCGGAGAAGGTCTTATCTGACTTTATAACCCAGCCACCTACTATGGTGCTTGTACATAGTTGGTTGTCAAGTAAGACTTATTAGGTGAGCCCAAGTGGAAGAAATGACCACTCTTTTACCAGTACTTCCAGGTAACATGTACATTATGAGTGAGCCTCAAAGTAACATATTTTTCTAAATATAACTTTAATATATGCAATTTGATAGATGGTGGGGTATATTCCTTTTTAATTTACAGTTGTTTAATACCTAATATTCAATATTTCTCACATGTCTATTTTCATCCTCCCATGTGTTTTTTTTTTTTTCTGAAATGTCTCTGACCTTTACCATTTCTGTTCTGGAAACATTGAGATTTCTGAGTGTCACCCTTAACAAATCCCTGCCATTCATTTGTTATATTCAATCAGCTGCATCTTTTACTGTATTTCTTAAATATACCTCAAATCTGTCTACATTGCTTCATACTCACTGCTTCTATCTTGGCTCAGCCTCTGCAGTTTCTCTGGTGATCAATGCATTAACTCCTAACCTGACATTCTTACCCTTGACCTTGGTTCTTTCCCATTCTTCTCTACATTGCAACTGGAGGGAACATTTCAAAGTCTAAATCTGTGTATGGCATACCCCTACCTACAACCCTTGCAGGTTTCTTGTCACTTTAATGTCGAAATCCAAACTCCTAACCCATCTCCTGGAGCCCCTGGTAATGCCTCCAACTTCCTGTTCCTCCAATCTCCACCCTAAGACTTATCCTCCTGCAATGGTGACCATTCCTGTGGTTTCAGAATCACCCCTGTACTGCTTTTCTCCCAGCATTTACACTAGCTGTTCCTTCTTCCTCAGTTGCCCTTCCATTCCCTTTGCCTGTCTAACTTTTCATCCTTCAGACTCCACTTAAAACCACAGCCTTGAGGAGCCTTTGGTGCCCCCTGGAGATTAGGATGAACAGACTTCCTTGCTCCATGTCACGCTGTCCTCGCCCAATTATAACATCACAATCCATGAGTCTTGCTGGTGTATGTGTGTAAACTCCTTTCTCTGTGCCTCTTTTTATCCCTCATGCCCAACACAATATCATCGTAGATACCAGACAGATGCTTCTTGAATGAGTAAACGTGCTTCTAGTTGACATTTATTGAGTGCTCACTATTTACTAGATATGAAATGTATATTACATTTAATCCTGACAATTGGCTCTCATGGGTGGTTGTGCGCAATTGGACAGAGGAAAATGAGTATTGGGGAGATTACTCAGAAGGGAAGGGGTGGAGTCCCCACATCTGCTTCCTTGCAGAGTCAGCCTTGCAGGAAACTGTTTGGGATCTATCAGGGATCTTTAAGGGTCTTTCATATGTAAAGATCATTAATCCTTTGTCAGTTCTATTTCTTGCAAATATTTTCCCTAGGTTTTAATACTTTCTAATTTTCTACTTAATCATCTTGAAGTTTAGAATCTTTTGACTATTAAGTAGTAAAACCATCACTCTTTTCTTTGATGATTTATTTTATGGATTATGCTTTTAAAAGTTTATTCTTTCTAAGTTCAGTTGGTCACCTATGTTATTATTCTGTATTTTAATAGTCTCATTATTTTACATTTAACATTTTAAGCCTTTTAAAATTTATTTATCTTTGTCAGTATTTCCTCATCAAATGATAAATTTCCTAAATCCATTTAATGAATAGTGCTTCCTATTAGTTTTTGATACTTTTATCATTTGTCCAATTTTTATAGTCTGTGTGGGGGACTTATGCTCATTGGCATGTCAAGTTAACTTGAACTATTACCACCATATTTTATAATTTATTTTTTATTTAGTAAGATAAGTCCTGCCTTTTGCACATGACCCACGTCCTCAATAATTTTTCTTTTCTAGTTATCGTGGCTGATGTCACATACTGTTTTAAAATAGTATTTAAATTATTTTTCATCCTTAAAATATCTACTGGAATTGCTTTAAAAATGTAAGTATATGTTCATTATATATAAAATAGAAAATATAGAAATTCAACCAAATAAAGTCCAGAAATGTTAGTATCTTATTTCCTTATGGTTTTCATTCTATGTGAATATAGGTAATGCAGTTGGGATTATATTGCAGTACATCTCAGTATCCTGCTTGGACACCCCAACAGGCTGCCTTGTAAGCATTTTCATATCTAATTAGATTTGCAAATCATGAGTTTTAATCTTGTGCAATTTTCATTAATATAAAAGCTCAAAATCTACTTAGTGATCCCCTTGTTATTGGACATTTGGGTTATTACCAATATTTTGTTTCCTTTAAACAATGTTGTAATGAAAATCTGTGAAAATACATTTCTATTCACATTTGATAATTTCCTTAGGGTATATTTCTAGATCTGGGTCAACAGGTATGAGCATTTTTAAGGCTTTAAATTGCTTTTTGAAAAGGTTGCACCAATTTAAACTCCCATCAGCAGTGTTTGAAAATGTCTGTTTCCACTGTATTCTTGCCAACACTTGGTTATTATTATTTCACTGAGGTTTTTATTGGGGTTATGTTAAATCTATAAATCAATTTAGAAAGAATTATCTTCTTTATAATATTGATTTTTCTCTTCCAGAAAAATGTGTGTCTCCATTTAATTAAATCTTTATTTTATATCTCTCAGTGAAGTTTTGTTGTTTCTTTATATAAATCCTGCACATTTATTACTGGGATTATTTCTGGATGTATTGTGGTGTTTGTTGTTGTTGTCAGTTTTTGTTTTGTTATGTGTCCTCTTTTCCTAAAGTGTGTTTTATAAGTACTTGATCATTCAGATGGTCTGTGAAGAACAAAGGGGTTCTATGTTCAAATTGGTCTTATGACCTTTACTTGGAAATTCTCATGACATATTCATGAAAGCTTGATGAGTCTGATTGTAAAGTATCCTGTTTAACATTGTTTATTACTCTACCCAGCACATCTCAAACTTATTTGATCATGGAATATTTTCAATGTGAAAATAAAATTTTGGGGGTGAGGGCAAGGGCAGGGGCAGGCTGGAGGGGGTTAAGTGAGGGAAAGGGGGACATATGTAATACTTGCAACAACAAAGATTTTAAAAAAAAAAGAAAAGAAAATTTTAGTGTAAAATCTGTTATTATTCAGTGGAGCTGATATACTGGGAAGCCAAATGCTATACACTGACACATGGCCCTGATTTTTCATTCCTCCCTATAACTTAATGTTGTCATGTAACTCTGGGGTGCTCTTCTGCTCTGACTCTGAACTTGGCTATATGAGTTGGCCAATGGATGTTAGCAAATATAAGCACACAAGATTTAAAAGTGATGCTGTATCTTTCATATCCATGAAAAATATATGCCTGGGGTACCCCGTTACAATGTGAGACAGTGGAGCAGAGCTGAGTCATACAAACCATGCTGCTTGAGGCCCACTAAATGACTCCAAGATCCATTAGCTCTTTTATGAAATTGAGCCCAGCCAAGACCAGAGGAACACCTCAGCTTGGCTTCAGACTTATGGGCTAAATAAATTCTGCTTGTTTTAGACCACTGAGTTTTTGGGTGGCTTGTTACATAGCATTATTGTTACATAGCGTTATTATTTGGGTGGCTTGATACATCCCTGTAGGCAGTTAGTTTAAGCTTGATAGACTGTGGGGAAACACAGGACTTGTTTGTAAAGTCTGTAAAGAGGCATCTCCGAAAGGTTGAAGGCCTAGAGGGACTTTACTGAAGGTAGCAGACCTTGTCTTGACTTTTCCAAGTAAGTCTGAGCCTCTGGTGTTTTATTGAAATCTTTATATTTAGACTTCAAAACTTGATTAAAGGATACTACAGACACATGTGTCTTCTCAAGGATGCTTACCCTATTAATAGTATCTAATAGTTAATTTTAGTAAAAGCCTAAGGAGACAGGTGAATGGAGTTGTTTTGGCTGCTATAGCCAAGCAGTCCCTTAGCCCTCTCATTCACAGAAATACATGTCAGATTAACCCATTCATCCATAACTCAGGGTCTGCTGGTCAGTCCCAGCAATATACTTTATTGTATTAAGGAAATCCCCTTTCATTTATATTTTTCTAAATACTTTTTACCAAAAAATGTTATTGAATAACTTTTAGGCAGTCATTGAGATTATTTTAAGCTTTTCTAATGGAATCTTCTGATGTGATATTTTATATTAATTGACTTTCTAGTTATAATCTGTCCTGACCTTCCTAGATGAATCATTATTGGTAACAACTGATAATTCTTTTAATTTACTATTTAATACCATATGCTAGTATTTTCCTTAGGGATTCAATATCTATACTCATAAGTGAAATTAGTTTATAGTTTTCCATTTTGGTATGTCTTTTCCCTTTTTGATATAAAACATAAATGAATTTCACAAAATGACTCAGTGAGCTTTTAGTCTTTGCCTATGCTCTGGATCAATTTTTATAATATGGAAATTACTTATTCCTTACAAGACCGATAGATTTCACTGCTAAAGCCATATGGTTATGAAACCTTTTATGATAGTTTACTTAATTTGATATTTTTAAAATTAATATGTTTTTAAATTTTTTATTAATTTTAGAGAGGAAGGAAGAGGGAAAGAGAGATAGAAATATCAATGTTGAGGAAGGGAAGATGGCTGCCAACGGGAAGGCAGACTGCAAGACAGTGTGTGAATGAGCGAATGAAAAGAGAGGGTGTGGACATACGGAGATTATAAATGTGCGGGTGAGCGATAGTATACTCCAGCGAATTGTTGGAGACTGCGGGATCAGGCTTCCCTAACCGGGAAGCCTCCACTGCTGCTGAAATCTCTCCTGGAGTGGCCGGCTTGGCCATGGAGACCACTCCATCTTAGAGGGGAGAGTGGCTATTATCAGAGTGCATACATCCAGAGACCTTGTAACCATGGCCCCCAAGGATCAGCTACAAACCCAGGAACACTGAATCTCAACAGTGTGAATACATGGACTCCGACCAGGCCTGCTCCTTCTCACGGAAAGGTCAGATTTCACTTAGATAAAGGTGCTCTTTGTAATCCAGGTTAGGGAGAGGAATGTGCACAGGAGAAGTCTGCACCCCACAAAGTCCGCGGCCACTGGGACCAGCATGATCCTGAGTGTGGAAGGGGATCCGCAGGGCTGCTGACAGAAGGGAACTTTAAAAATCAGCCCATAGCTGGACTGGGAGCAAAAAGGCAGCCTTGGATTTTGCCAGTTGCCGGCTGCTTAATGCGGGGGTGGGGGGTGGGGGGTAGGGTGGGGTGGGGTGGGGAAATGGGGGGAGTGGGGAGGTGGCCCGCGGGGAGGACGTGAGGAAGAGACGCTTGGATAATTGCGCACAGAGCTGGACGGTGGAGGTTGCAAGCTCGCACAGTTACTCTGGCTCTTTTTTTTCTCTTTAAATCCTTGCTTTTTATTACTAAACCCAATACATCGGATCGCCCACTTGGGGTCGCTCACAGAGACTACAGGGAAAAGTTGTTTTTTTGAAACCTGGGTATCAGAGCGGGGAGTAATGATCAGGGAACTGGCTCTGGGGCAGTTGATTCCCCCAAGCCAGTATTAAGTGTGATATGGAAAACAAAACCTAAATACTGGCTAGCAAGGACTTATAGCTCCGGAGGTCAATCCAGAGACACTGCCACCCAGGAGCTGAATCACAAATTGACTCTTCTGTAAATACAAATAAAGGCAGTCTGGGAAACAAAGAAATACTGCCTGCTTAAAAATCAGGACTGTGGTTTATAATATGGAGGAGCAGTGTATCATAGGGAACTTCAATAGTGTCCTGAATACCTGACAGGAAAAAGGCATACCAATAAGAAGAGCAGAGGAAATGATTGACCTTCACTACTGCACATTTTTATTTTTTCACCTTTTATCTAAGAAACTAATTTTTAAAATTTTTTTCCTCAGTTGATTTACCTTTTTAATTTTTATATTTTTATTTTTAATTAGTATTATTACTACTACTATTGTAACTTTTTAAAAAAGTGTCATTTTATTTTCTCTTTATTTTACTTTGGGATTAATGTTCTACATTCTATTTTCATTTTTCCTTTAACATCGTTTTACTCTATCTCAACTTTACCTGTATGCCAACACTCCATCCCTCACTTTTCTCCTTCTGTTGTCCTATTCTCTTACTCTATTCTTGTGTTAGATTTTCCCTATTCCTTCTTTTTACCACCTCTTAAAAATTTATCTTACTTATAAATCTAATTTCAGATACCCTTCTCCAAGTCCATACACACCTCTCTCTTTGCCTTCTTCACTATCAAAATTTTTTTTCTCTCCTTTTTTTGTTTTTCTTGTTGTTGTTCTTATTATTTTTTTGTATTTTTTTGCTATAATTTGTTTTGTTTTGCCTTGATTTGCCTCTGTCCTATTGTTCTTGTTTGCTTATTGTTGATTAGATTGTTTCGGGGTTTGATTTTTTTTTTGCTTGTTTGTGACATTGTTTCATTTTTTTTGTTGTTTTGTTTTTGTCTTTATTTTTTTGCTTCTGTTTTGCCTCTCTGCACTTGTTATTAGTTGTTGTCTATAGTTTGCATTTATCTCTGGGTGTTTGTTGTTTGCATTTTTTGGGATCAGTTGTTGTTCTACTAGAGTTTTCTCCTCATATGAATAGTCCCCCCTTCTTTTTTATTATCTTTCTTGTCTCACTTACTTTTTTTCCTTTTCTCAATATCATTTTTTGCACTTTTTTTTTCTTATCCCCTAATTCTTTTTTCTCAGGTGGCCACCTTTATTTAGGGTTATTAGTATCATGAATACAGTTGTGTTCAGTGCATTGTACATTGTGCCTTGTTGTGTTGTATTTTATGCTTTTAAATCATCACAGGAGAGAGAACACTACATAACCAGACACCTGGAGAAGAGAGATCATAGGGAGACAAAGAAACAGCCCGTAAATGAAAGAAAAAGAGGCATCACTAGAAAAGAAAGTAAATGAAAAGGAGGCAAGCAATATGTCACAGAAAGAATTCAGAGAAATGGTTGTAAGGTGGCTAAAAAGAATGGAAGACAAATTCAACAATATGTGTAAGAATCAAGAGGAAATGAAGAAGAACCAAGAAGAAATGAAAAATGACATAGCTGCTATTAAGAACTCAATAGAAAGTATCAATAATAGACTAGAAGAAGTAGAGGACCACATCAGTGAGCTAGAAGACAAGGTAGGAAAAAATACCCAAGCAGAGCAGCATCTAGAAAAAAAAAACAACCTTAAAAAACAGGAGGAGAGTCTAAAGGAACTTTGGGACAACATGAAATGAAACACATAATAGAGGTGCTAGAAGGAGAGGAAACTGAGCAAGTAATAGAAAACATGTTTCAAGAAATAATGACAGAAAACTTCCCTGATATAGGGAAGAAAAACTCATAAATCTAAAAAGCTCACAGAGTCCCAAACAAAATGAGCCCAAAAGACCGAAGCCAAGGGACATTATAATTAAATTGGTGAACACCAATGACAAAGTAAGAATCTGAAAAGTGGCCAGAGAGAGACAGAAAGTTACCTACAAAGGATTCTCCATCAGACTAGTGGCTGATTTCTCAACAGAACACATCAGGCAAGAAGGGAATGGAATGAAATATACAAAGTTATGCAAAAGAGTGGTCTGAATCCAAGAATATGATACCCAGTAAGACTATCAATCAAAACTGAGGGTGAAATCAGGAGCTTCACAAACAAAAAAGGACTAAGGGAGTTTATTACCACCAAACCAGCAATGCAAGAAATGCTAAAGGGTCTGCTGTAAAAAAAGGAATAGGAAGTGAAGAAGGAACACAGGCATAAAGAATAAAAATGATGACAAAGAAGTACCTATCAATAATAACTTTAAATGTTAATGGATTAAATGCCCCAATCAAAAGACATAGGGTAGCTGAGTGGATAAGAAAACATGACCCATATATCTGCTGTCTACAGGAAACCCATCTCAGAAAAAAGGACTCACACAGACTTATGGTCAAGGGATGGAAAAAGATTTTTCAGGTGAATGGAAATGAAAAAAAAAGCTGGGGTAGCAATATTTATATCAGACAAATTAGATCTCAAAGTGATGGGCATAACAAAAGATAAGAAAGGCCATTTCACAGTAGTAAAGGGAGCAATCCAACAAGAAAATATAACTCTGATAAACATATACACACCCAATACAGGAGCACCCAAATGCATGAAAAAACTTTTGGAGGATATCAAGGGAGAGGTTGATAGAAATACAGTCATGGTAGGGGACTTTAATATCCCACTATCACCACTGGAAAAATCCTCTAAACAAAAAAATCAGCAAAGAAACATCAATCCTAAACGATGCATTACATGAGGTGGAATTAACTGACATCTTCAGAACATTTCACCCCAGAGTCACAGAATATACATTCTTCTTAAGTGCACATGGGTCATTTTCAAATATAGACCGTATATTTGGTCACAGGCAAAATCTCTTCAAATTTAAGAAGATAGAAATCATATCAAGCACCATCTCAGACCACAATGGCATAAAACTAGAAATCAAATACAATAAAACAATAAAAATCAAATACCTGAAGGCTAATTAGCACGCTATTAAACAATGACTAGATTACCAGAGAGATCAAAGAAGAAATAAAAAACATCATGGCAACAAACTACAATGAAAACACAACAATCCAAAATCTATGGGACACAGTGAAAGCATTCTTGAGAGGGAAGTTCATAGCTCTATAGACCTGCCTCAAAAAATAAGAAACAATGGTAATAAATTATCTAACCCTACAACTCAAAGAGTTAGAAAGAGAGCAACAAGAAAAGCTCAGTGTAAGCAGAAGGAAGGAAATAATAAAGATCAGAGCAGAGATAAATGACATAGAGACCGAAAAAAAAATACAAAAGATTATCAAAACCAAGAGCTAGTT
Source organism: Murina feae (assembly GCA_004026665.1). Classification (NCBI taxonomy): domain Eukaryota; kingdom Metazoa; phylum Chordata; class Mammalia; order Chiroptera; family Vespertilionidae; genus Murina; species Murina feae. Next base: position 59,730 of record PVJC01001953.1, on the reverse strand, counting down.
CTTTGAAAGGATAAACAAGACTGATGAACCTCTAGCCAGGCTCACCAAGAAGCAAAGAGAGACTACCCAAATAAACAAAATCAGAAATGAAAGTGGTAAAATAACAACCAATCCCACAAAAATACAAATAATTATGAAAAAATACTATGAACAACTCTATTCAAACAAAATGAACAACCTAGATGAAATGGACATATTTTTAGAAAAATACAAGCTCCCAAAACTCTACCAAGAAGAGAAAAAAAAACAAACCAACCTGAATAGGTTGATACCTATGAAGAATTGAAACAGTGATCAAAAACCTTCCAGCAAATAAAAGCCCTGGTCTGGATGGCTATATAAGGGAGTTCTACCAAGCATTCAAAGAAGAACTGAAACCTATCCTACTCAGACTATTCCAAAATATTCAAGAGGAATAAACACCTTCAATATCCTTCTATGAAGCTAGTATTACCCTAATCCCAAAACCAGATAAAGACACCACGAAAAAAGAGAACTACAAGGGCAATATCCTTGATGAACATAGATACTAAAATCCTCAACAAAATCATAGCAAATCAGATTAAGCAATACATTAGAAAGATCATACACCATGACCAAATGGGATTTATTCCAGCGATGCAAGGATGATTCAATATCCACAAATCAATAAATGCGATACATCACATAAATAAACTGAGAGACAAAAATCACATAATCATATCAATTGATGCAGAAAAAGCATTTGACAAAATCCAACAGCCTTTCTTGATAAAAACTCTCAGCAAAGTGGGAATAGAGGGGTTATACCTCAATATAATGAAAGCCTTATCTGATAAACATGCAGTCAACATCATACTCAATGGGCAAAAATCCATATCCCATAAGACAGGAACAAGACAAGAATGCCCACTTTCACCACTTCTTTTCGACACAGTACTAGAAGTACTAGTCATAGTGATGAGAAAAGAAGAAAAAATAAAAGGCATCCAAATTGGAAAAGAAGAAGTAAAACTGTCCTTATTTGCAGATGACATGATATTATACATAGAAAACCTCAAAAACTTCATCAAAAAAAAAAAACTACTAGACCTAATAAATGAATTTGGCAATGTAGCAGGATACAAAATTAACACCTAGAAATCTATGGCCTTTTTATACACCAATAATGAACTCACAGAAAGAGAAATGAAAAAAAAAAAAGCACAAAAAAACAATCCCATTTATCATTGCACCAAAAAAAAGTAAGATACCTAGGAATAAACTTAACCAAGGATGTAAAAGACCTGTACTCAGAAAATTACAGGACATTGAAAAAAGAGATAGAAGAAGACATAAACAAATGGAAGAACATATCATGTTCATGGATTGGTGGAATCAACATCATTAAAATGTACATACTACCCAAAGCAATCTATAGATTCAATGCAATACCTATTAAAATACCAATGGCATATTTCAAAGATCTAGAACAAACTCTCCAAAAATTCATCTGAAATAAAAAAAGACCCCAAATAGCCACACCTATCCTCAGAAAGAAGAACAAAGTTGGAGGGATCACAATACTAGACATCAAACTATATTACCAAGCCACAGTTCTCAAAACTGCCTGGTACTGGCACAAGAATAGACATATAGACCAATGGAATAGAATAGAGGACCCAGAAATTGACCCAAGCCATTTTACTCAATTAATATTTGACGAAGGAGGCAAGAGCATACAATGGAGTCAAAACAGCCTCTTTAATAAATGGTGCTGGGAAATTTGGTCAGATACATGCAGAGAGAAAGAAAGAAAGAAAGAAAGAAAGAAAGAAAGAAAGAAAGAAAGAAAGAAAGAAAGAAAGAAAGAAAGAAAGAAAGAAAGAAAGAAGGAAATTAGGAAGGAAGGAAGGAAGGAAGGAAGGAAGGAAGGAAGGAAGGAAGGAAGGAAGGAAGGAAGGAAAGAAAGAAAGAAAGAAAGAAAGAAAGAAAGAAAGAAAGAAAGAAAGAAAGAAAGAAAGAAAGGAAGGAAGGAAGGAAGAAAGAAAGAAAGAAAGAAAGGGTATCAGCAACTTACATCATACACAAAAACAAACTCAAAATGGCTAAAGGACTTGAATGTAAGATGAGAAACCATAAAAATCCTACAAGACTCCATAGGCAGCAAAATTACAGACATATGTTGCAGCAATATCTTTACAGACATAGATCCTAGGGCAAGAGACACTAAGGAGAAAATAAACAAATGGGACTACATCAAAATAAAAAGCTTCTGCACAGCAAAAGAAACCATCAGCAAAACAACAAGAAATTCCACTGCACGAGAGAATGTATTTGCCAATGTTATCACCGATAAGAGTTTAATCTCCAACATTTACAAGGAACTCATACAACTCAAGAAAAGGCAAATAATCCAATCAAAAAATGGGCAAAGGACCTAAATAGAATATTTTCAAAAGAGGACACTCTAAAAGCTAAGAGACACATGAAAACATGCTCAAAGTCACTAATCATCTGAGAGATGCAAATCAAAATGACAATGAGGTACCACCTCACACCTGTCAGAATGGCTATCATCAACAAATCAACAAATGACAAGTGCTGGAGAGGATGCAGAGAAAAAGAAACCCTCCTTCACTGTTGGTGGGAATGTAGACTGGTGCAGCCACAGTGGAAAATGGTATGACGTTTCCTCGAAAATTTAAAAATGGAACTGTCATTTGACCCAGTAATACCACTTCTAGGAATATATCCCAAGAAAGCAGAAACACCAGTCAGAAAGAATATATGCAACCCTATTTCATAGCAGCACAATTTACAATAGACAAGATTTGGAAACAGCCTAAATGCCCATCAACAGGTGAGTGGATTAAAAAACTATGGTACATCTACACAATGGAATACTACACTGCTATAAAAAAGAAGGAATTATTACCATTTGCAGCAGCATGGATGAAACTGGAGAGCATTATGATAAGTGAAATAAACCAGGAAGTGAAAGAAAAACATCATGTGATGGATAATAAAGAACATAACCTGATGAACAAAAAGATAGATTAAGAGGCAGAGAAGCATGGAACAAACTATCAAATTATAGAGGGAAGGTTGGGGAGGGTTGGGGGTGGGAGGAGGTAAGAGGACTTGTATGCATGCATACAAGCATAACCAATGGACATAAAACGCTGGGGGTGGGGTGAGGGCATGTGCTGGGGTCAGATACATGCAAAAAAAATATTTTTGGCTGGGGGAAGGTATGGGGGGTTGGGGAGTGGAAAAGGAGACATATGTACACTATCTGTAATATTTAAAACAATAAAATAAAAATTTTAAAAAGAAATATCAATGATGAGAGAATTATCAGTCGACTGCCTCCTGCATGCTCCCTACTGGGGATCAAACCCAAAATTTGAGCACATGCCCTGACCAGGAATAGAATCAGACCTCCTGGTTCATGGGTCTATGCTCAACCACTGAACCACACCAGTCAGGCTTGTTTTATTTATCTTAATCTTAAGATTTTTTACTTATTTCCAATTATGTATTTGGAAACTCAGATTACTTTTATGATAGCCTATCATGTACATCCTACACTTGGAGTATATCTGGAAGCTACCTTTTGATAATTTTGGAACAATGTCTGATGTAACTAACAAACTAAACATACACATGGCCATTTATTTTAGTGCCTACAATTTTATGTCAAACCTAGCATGAGTCTACATCTTAATGCGACCTGTATTTCTGCATGTAATAACGTGGTTACATAGATGTGTGGCCACCATGTTTTTTAACTTTGTGGTGGTGGGGTCGCGGGGAACACTGTCTCACAACAGTTTGGTGGGGGACACAGGATGTAAGAAATCAACTGGAGTCATACATGTTGGACTTTTTATTTTATTTTTTAAAAATATATATTATAATGATTTTTTACAGAGAGGAAGAGAGAGGGATAGACAGTTAGAAACATCAATGAGAGAGAAACATCGATTCAGCTGCCTCCTACACACTCCTTACTGGGGATGTGCCTGCAACCAAGGTACATGCCCTTGACCGGAATCCAACCTGGGATCCTTGAGTCCGCAGGCCGACGCTCTATCCATTGAGCCAAACCGGGTAAAGCCATGTTGGACTTTTTAATACTTTTACATGATTTATGTCCATAAGATAAGAAAATAATTGAAAGTGGAACTCTTTTAAAAATCTTAGAACTTGATTGTCATAGTAATTGTGCCAACTTATTTATGGTTAATGTGGGACTGAAGTTATTTTGTTGTTGTTTTTTGTTTGTTTCATTTGTTTTTTAAATATATTTTTATTGATTTCAGAGAGGAAGGGAGAGGGAGAGAGAGAGAGAGATAGAAACATTAATGATGAGAGAGAATCATTGATCAGATGCCTCCTACATGCCTCACACTAGGGATCAAGCCCACAACCCAAGCATGTGCAGCGACTGGGAATTGAGCCATGACCTCCTGGCTCACAGGTAGATACATAACCACTAAGGCATGCCAGTATGGCTTGGATGGAGGTTTAATAGAAAATGTGTGGGAATATCTCTTGCTAACCTAGACCATCTCCTCAATGGCCTCAAGTGAAACAGAGGCAAGGAAGTCACTTACTAACCATGAAGCATGACCAACACTATGCTTTGGCTCCGCTACTTGTTCAGTTCTCATATTTTCAAGAATAAATAACTAGACAGCATTTACCATATTCAGGCGCCACTGATAAGCAGTAGTGTCATCCTGTTGTACAGATTTGGGAGAGAAGGCACAGAAAGCTTGCGTGACTGCCCATGCTTGCCGCCATGTGAGTGGTGAGGTTTGCATGCATATCCAGGACATGGTCTCCATGCTCTGTGCGATCACCCATATGTAGTGCTGCCTCTTATTCTCCCTCACCTGTCTTTTTCACCTGTCCACCTGAGTGCATGGCTCAGTGTTGAGCTTTAGTACATGTTTGATACTATCGATGAGGATAGAAAAAGCAAAGAAGTGAAAACAAGTGAAAGAGTGAAATTAATAGGGTGTCACTGAGACAACTCATGGATTCTTACTTCAGGCTGTGATCCCAGCTATTAAAATAAGAAATAATAAAAGTATTTTCTGAGCAAAGGGCCTGATACATAATTAACACTCAATAAGTACTAGTTAATCATCATAGTGGTAATGATGATGATGAATGATGGTCGTAAAACCAAGCAATGCCACCACCTGGCTCTGTCACCTTATTCAAGACACTTTGCTTCTCTGGGCCTCAGTTTCTTCGTTTGTTAGAGGAGGAAGGCCTCATGGCTGTGTGGCCATGTGATCTGTGAGCCACAGGGGAGATGGACCAGGAGACAGAGTGAAGGAGCAGGTGGAAAAGGACATTGTGGGATGAGCCTGTTGTGCTTATGGGAGCTGGGGAGTCCTCCCTCTCCTGGTGTGAAGGTTGCAGTCTGTCCAGCTCAGCTCACTCACCTCAAGCATTTCACAGATCGAGAACTGAGTGAGGGTGAGAGCACTGTCAACAATGACTGTCTATGTATTGCTCAGCATGTCTAGGGGTGACAGACTGAGCATCAAGTAAAAACAACAAACAAAGCAATTTCCCCCAAAGTCAAATGTAAATTTTAGATAAACCATGATATACTTGTTTAGCATAAGTATGCCTCAAACACTGCATGGAACATACTTATATTGAACAATTACTGGTGATTTGAACTCAGTTCTTTTGGCTGCCTTGCCTGGCCCAGGGTTCAGATCTCTGCATTGAACCTGTACCAGGCCAAGTTGTTTCCTTAAGTCAAAGGTCTGCATTCCAGAATCTTTGTCTTCCTAGCTCCTTCTTTCTTTTTCAAGAGAGACTTAGTGACTAAATGGGGAAGTTTGTTTACCATAAATTACCAAGAGAAAAGCTTCTCCAGATTCGATAAGCAATTATTATATCTTGACTAAAGAACAATTGATTATTCCAAACAAATACACCAGACTGTAACTATAACCTACCGTAGTTTTTAAGTCAGAAGTAAATATGTTCTTATAACCAACTGCTATTTATTTAATGTACAATAACTTGCCTGCTAAGCTTAAATGAAATGCACAGTTAATTAAAACTATCTCTGCATCAAGTCCTCCAGGGAAAACACTTTACTCAAGTTCTGATTTGGGCTTATTTTTACACCTTCTCTTCCTCACTGGCCCCCTGTTGGTAGATTTTAAAGTGATCTGTTGGGAGGTCTAGAATATTTTTGTTGGGCAATTCTCACCCTATTCAGGGATATAGAAATTCCACTTATTTATCTAGACTTGGGAAATCTTTGGAGAGGTGCTGAGGCTGCACTGTTGGCACCCCAAAGTCTGCTCTGACAACTGGGAGGTGGGGGCTGCATCTAAGCTTGGTCTCTGTTCAAACTGGGCCACTCACTTTCACTCTCTGAGCTTGAGTTTTTCAGTCTGTGGAACAAGTGGAATCACTCATATTTTGGTGATAAAAGAGGCTGGGAAAGTATTGGAGGTGGAGGGTCACCTTGACTTGTTCAGTGGGTCTCTAAGGATGCCAGTCCCTCCAGCTGTGTGGACCCCATTCTGTGAGGTGCTCCTCTGTTGATTTGTTCATTCAGTCCTTTGTTATTCAACAAGGATATGATGTCTGAGTGTCTACTAGACCTGGGATCTCATGAACTCCACAACAGGGAGAGGAAGCCCACTTCAGCTGTGATCCTCGCATTAGTGTAGCTCAGACGTACAAACTCAGTTCAAGTTGTCATTGCCATTTTCAGAGTTTGTCTCCTTTTCTTCTCAGTGAACATAGTGCCTTTCTAACAAATCACTGAGTGATTGGAAGTTCAACAGAGAAAATGTATGCTCAACTGCTTTCAAAGTCTAAAGAATCTACACTAATAAAAGAGAAAGATGCAAATTGACCTTACCTCTGCGACACCAACCAGCCAATCAGGAGTGAGTATGCAAATTAACCCAACAAAGATGGTGGGTTAATTTGCATATGCAGGCAGTGAGTGGCAACAGGTGGGATGGGACACAGGCATTCCACATGGCCCCAGTTACTCTGGGCCTCTGGGCAGTGTGGGAAGGAGAAAAGGCAGCTCAAAGGCAGAAAGGTGGCTCTGGCCAAAGCGAAGGTGGTGCCAGCAGCCAGGGGAAGGAAAGCCATTCTTGCATGAATCTTCATGCATAGGGTCTCTAGTCTATATATAAAAACCTAAGCGACTGAAATGACTGGAACAACCAGAACAATCAGAACAAACAGGTTGCTATGACATGCAGTGACCACTAGGGGGCAATGCTCAATGCAGGAGCTGCCCCCAGCCTGTAGGCACCGAGTGGAGGCAGTGGCAGGCAGGGCCGGTGAGCAGGTGGTGCCAGGCCAGCCAAGGCGGGTGCAAGCAGGGGCCCCAATCACCCCACCTGTTGTCCCACAGATTGGCTCTGATCACCGGCCAGACCTAATGACCCTACCCATGTAGAATTTTGTACACTGGGTCTCTAGTAATGAATAAAGACTGACTGCCATGTGGGATGTAACTAGTAGAAAGTACTTTCAAAGACACTATATCATTTGATTTATGGAACATCATTGTGAGGATGGCAGAGCAGGAATCCTCTTTCTCATTTTATGGCTGAAGAAATTAAACCTCAGAGGGGGGAAAGTGACTTGGCCCAAGGTCACCATGCACAACTGACAAAACCAGGTCTTGGGTGCAGGTCTTTCCTTCACATCATGGTCACTTTCAGGATAACTGTCCACTCTCCATCAGGCTGAGAGCTGAGAGCCTGGCTGTGCTGAGACCTCTGGGAATGTGTGCCCTGAGGGTCTGTTTTATGGTGCAGAGATTAGCCAGTGAAGTGGGCTGTATTTCAGCCCCTCAGCCCTCTGCCGGATGTTCTTATGCAGAACAGAAAAGGAGCAAGAGTATATGGATATGAGTCCTAGGTACTCAGAGGATTGAGGGAGGGAATTGAGCAGGCGGGGTTGCCCATAAGGGAGTCAATGGGGCCACTGATCTTCTGGGAAAAACCCCAGGCTTCCTGGCTGCCCTGGTGATGTTGTTATCTCCCCAGGCTGGTCTCAGAGAGTGCAATAAAAAGTTAATATCCGACTGCAGTGGGAAGCCATAAGCCAGCTATAATTACTTGGGTGTGCAGATATTAGGGCCACTGTAATTATAATTCCAAGGTACAGGGGGAGCGTGCTCAGCAAGGTTTTGTGCTATTGTTGCCTTTTTTTCCCGTGGTCTCTCAAATTTCCTGCATAAATCAGATAGACTATCTCTGCTGGTTTCTGGGATGCAGCTTCTTCTATGGACCTTTTCACAACAGTGGGTGTTCTGAGGTGGGGCTCTGGCCAGCAGTGGGGACTTCTGGGGCTGCCAAGGGTGGGCTGGCAACCTCAGAGCTTTGCCTTTCCTGCCCTTAGCTCTCTTGTCCAGTGCTAGCTCTGTCATTAACGAACAATAGGGCCTCTGGCCCCCTTGCCCTCTGTGACCCTCAGATTCACCATCTTGAAAGTGAGGAGGTGGGTAAAGGTGATTTCCAAGGACCCTGCCACTCTGAGCATTATTTGTTTCTCAGAACCATGGCCACACCCAGGAAATGCCAGACCCAGGGCAGCAGGACCCCCTTTGAGACAGAAAGAAAATGAATGTTAGATGGACTTTGGTTCTTAGTCCCACTAGCTATGCTCACTCCAGAGTTCAATTGCTGTATGGGGCTGCTGGCTGTTGGTTGGAGAGTGGGATAGAGCATTTCCATTCTCGCAGGATGTCCCACTGCACAGCGCTGAGGCTGGCCCTGAAGGTAGCTGGTTGCTGTGGGATGCTCAGGAATGGGGGGCTGGAGTGGTAGGAGCTTTGGGGTCTGGTCAGTCTCGATGACCATCTGAAGCTGTCATTTAAAGTTATGTGACTTTGGGCAAACCACTTAACTTTTCCAAACCTCTGTAAAATGGAAATAATAATACTATTTGAGAGAGCCTTTTGAGTATTAAGTGATCTGAATATCAGTATGTTCAGCATTAAAATAAATATGCAAAGGTGAGGTTGGTGGGGCCGCTGCAGAACCTTTTCCAACAGTTCCTGCCCCTGAATGGTGTCTGCCAAGCCCGCACCTCCTATGTCATTCCACTAGGATTGCCAGATTTAGCAAATGAAAAACAGGATTCCCAGTTAAATTTGAATTTCAGATAATCAGTGAGTACTATTTGTAGTATAAATATGTCTCATGCAATGTTTTAGACATATCAAGAAGTTATTTGAGATCAATCCAAAATTCTAATTTAACTGGTGTCTTCCTGTGTCTTACCCGTATCTTCATTGCTACCAAGTTAGGCCTGGATACAAGGCAGGATCAGAGGGTCTCCGTGTGTGTGAGGCCTGGGCATACAGCAGGGATCCTCTCACACTGTGTGTGTGTGTGTGTGTGTGTGTGTGTCTTAGTGAGTGTCTGTTCATGTTAGTGGGTCAGGGACAAGGAGAGGGAATGCACAGGTCTCCCAGGCATAAAGCCTTTAAGTGGGTATCTCCTATGTTCCTCCCAGTGCCCACTGTCTCCATGATTCGGGCTCAGCTATCTTGGGGCTCCCAAAGCAAACCGAGGGGACTGACTATTTGACTTGTCAGTTACTGATGGCTTGGCTGTTTTTCTCCAGGTGCACACCAGTGGGCAGGGCCAGCACCTCTGAGGGCCCATGTCAGGGTTTGGGCAGGGGGGTAGGGGCTTTGGGCTCTGTGCATGGTGGGGCCCCCTTCCTCCTCCCACTTGATCTTTCTCCTGGGCCCTGGATGGCCCAGCCCACACCCTCTCCTCCTCTGCTCTGCCCTAGGGTTCTTTCTCCTGTTTTGTGCCTCAGGCTGGGTGTATGTGAAGTGGGGACTGGAGGGAGGACAATGACAGACAGACTTTATTATAAATGAGCCTCCTGCTACAAAAACTTCCTCTCAGTCCCCATTCTTTCTTTCTCCCTTTCCCCAGCTTTTTTCTCTTCTCTCCATCCCCAGATGACATAGGTGAGGAATTTAGGAATAATACAATCCAACCTCTGTCACTCATTCAGGCCACAACTGTCCTGCTTTCAGGCTCCGTTGCCCATATGAGTCTTTGAACAGACCGAACATGATCCTTCCCTGCCCTCCCCCTCTGCATCCCCTCCAGGAGCCCTGAGCTGCCGGTTCCTCAGCACACTGCTCCCCACACACCTGACCACTTTGCCTTACCATCTATCCTAGACCCCTCTTACCACCCTCTTTCCTCCCAGTTTTCTGTGTTCTGAATGCCTTCTTGCCCAGCATGGAGCTTCTGCCCCAGTCCCAATGCCTTAGGAAGCACTGTGCTGGTCACCCAACTCTCCAGCCCCCTGCTCTGGATGCCTAGAGCAAGTAGACTGGCCCATGTCCCTGGAGGTCAGCTCCTACTGCTGCAGTGTCAGCCCCTGTTGCCCATCTTCTCCTCCTCAGCCATCTGGTGGACCTTAAAATGACTATAGGATGGGTCTAAAACCTTCAGTTTCCCTGGTAGCTGGTGCCATGTGCTTGCCACACAAAAATTTGGTAGTGAAGTAGCAAAAGGCCGGGAGGATGTTCCATGGAGGGAAGATGACACTGCCTCCCAGTTGGACCAACCTGGCCAGATACTGCCACTCCGGGGTGTATTGGAGGCTCACAGTTTTATTTATTGATGTCTGTGCTTATGGCTGGGGAACCTCCTTTCTCAATATAGCCCATGCAGAGCCTCAGCCTCCTGAGCAGGTACCAGCTCGTGCTGGGGGAAAATGAAGGGAGCTCAGAGCCTGTTCCCCCTGTCCCCTGTCCCCAAGAGTGTTCAGCACAGGAGGCAGGTACTCTCCACCTCCTTCTGGCCAGGCACTCGGTCCACTGCCTTCCTGGAAAGCTCTCTGTGCACTTGACGGTTGGTTAAAATTTGACATTGCCAGTTTGAGTGCTGTTTCCCTATCAGTGTGTTTTCCTAAAGAATAATCTGGTGGGGACTTACGACAACTCACAGAGGGTCTAGCTGTAGCCCTCCCCCACCTTGGAGCCCCGATTCGCTGCCGCTGTCCAGTTTCATATCAACCCCGTGCCTCATTCCGAGCATCACGCTGCTCCTTGACAGGCTGTGACATGCTCCAGGGCTGGGGAATGCTGTCAGCTGTCAGGGAGGACTGGCTGAAGGGCCTGCTTCTCAGAATGTTTGCTGGGCTCTGGTGCATCTTGTGGGGGGGCTGTGGAGACTGCTCATCAGCTGCAGGAAGGTGTTATCTGCATCACTGTTGTTTATCAGAGTCTGGGCTGGTCCTGGAGGGAGTGGGAGGAATGCAGAGCCTTCTGGGAAAAGCACAGTTGACAACTGTCTTTCTGGGGTGGCCCAATATGCACTTGTCCTGCGCAGGATGTCTGAGAGCAGAATCTGGCCATGGTGGCACCTCACCCCATTGGAAGGGTACAGAAGGGATGCTAATTCTTGCGGTTTGTAGCCGATGCAGCATACAAAGCATTGCTGACATTTTATTCTCTGTGCGTCTGCTTGAAGGCCTAGCATCCTGCTAAACTCAGGATATATCTATAAAGAAGGACCAATAACACTGGTGTTTTTTTTTTTGTTTGTTTGTTTTTTTTTTAGTTTTACCATGAACCAGGTTTTAAAACTGCTTCACACTTGTCAACTCATTTATTTTTTTACACAAAATGATGCAGTCACTGTGTTGTGCCCATTTTATAGAGGAGAAAATAGAAGCACAGAAAGCTTAACCAACTGAGAAGATGCAGGACTGGGGATGGAACTGAGGCAGTATCTCCCACAGTCAGAGATTCCAGGCAGCAAGCATGAATGCAGAGCCTGTGTTGTGCTTAGTCCCAATGGAGGCAGAGCCAGATCCAGAGTAAAACTGTTCCAGCAGTTCTTGCCCCGCCTGCTTTGTAGAGTTGTCATGAAGTTCAAATGAGCCAATAGATGATCAAGTACTTGGAAAAGCATAAAATTATGATGCAAATGTAAGGTGCTTTATGAACAGCTTGCCCCTTCACCACGTTCTGGGATGACAGTCAGATTTGACTTTTTAATTAATCTGAAGGCAAACCTGTCAGTTGCAGGCCGAGAACACAGCTGCCTTGCAGAGCATCTCTGTCTCCCGATGCCTTTGGGCGGCTTTGCTTTTTCCCTTGCTACAATTCTGAGTCCTGGTTTGTGGAGAATTTCACCCACGTGTATCAGTTAAACAGTGAGATGCCTTTATAGAACCACAGAGGGGACCAGACTTCGAGATCACTGCCCATACGGCTGAAGGTATACCTAACGGGGACCTGCCCTATCTTTGCTTTAGTAACTCTCTGTGGATTTGTCCTTCAGAACTTTCCTAAACCCTTACAGAATCTACTTTAGATGTATTATTTATATATTATAGGTTCTCTCCTTCCAATCAAGTCTGTCCACCCACAGGATCCAAGGGAGAACAAACATGGAACTTCAGAATCAAAGTGGATGGGCTGGTCCAGAACAATCTGCCGGAGAGAGAGTCTGGGTAAAATACAGAGACAGAACCTCGGCAGGTGGCCTGCGTGGCCTCCTGGTCGTTCTCCTGGCAGCGCTCTTGGGACAAGCATTGGAATGCCCACAGCAGTGAGGAACACACTTCACTGAGACACCCACCCAATCAGGTCCTCTCTCTGGGCCCAGATGGAGTCAGAGCACATGTAGAGTTGGTCTCCTGACTTTCTTAAAGGCCTACAATTTCTCCGAGTGCATCCTGGATTTAGCTTGAGTAAGAAAGGCAAAATACCCAATAGCACCCACAAACCTTATCTCTTTAAGGAGAAGAGGATCTTGTTGGCAGAATTAGTGCTTGAATATCCTTGACTTGGTTACCTTGACTTGAGTCTGATCGGTTCTCATGGAGTTTCAGATTCCCATACCTTTCTCTGCTTCACTCTCAGGAGCAGTCATGACATTTTAACTTAGGGTTGTGGCTCTCCAATCCTGCCCTCACCTGCCTTTCTTTGGATTTATCACACCCACTTGTCAATCTTTTCATTGCTGTCCAGAAACCCGCTCCACTTTGCAAGAGATAGCAGTGACACAGTATGAGTCAGCTGGGTGACCTTAACACAATAAACTCACTCTATGTGCGATCAAAGCTGCACGCTCACATACTTATGGTCCAAATTCCAAATACTCAGAGGAAATTCATGAGGTCACAGCCATGTTTCATCTGTTTTAAAAAAGCACCTTTATTTTCTGTCCTTTTTCTTTCCAGCCTTGGGGATGTAAGCAAAGGCCCCAAAGAACTAGAAATCTGTAATAATAAAAGCATATTATGCAAATTGACTGAATGGATGAATAGCAGAATGACCATCCGGACGACCTTCCGGATGAAGCCAGTGCTTCCAGGGCCTACGCTTGCACAGATTGTGTGCATAGGGCCTCTAGTCTTATAATAAAATGAGTAAATGTCTTTTAATGCTTATAATAAAAAATCTTTTCATGGAGTCGTGACTCTAAGTTGAGTACCTTCCACTTGCCAGACTCTGCTGGACACGTTATGGACTTCATCTCATTCAGTAACACAAAATTGGTCAGCAGGAGAAGATTACACAATTGGGGAGCCTAAGCATAGGAGTCAGTTCTCTGAGTAGAATGACTGTGCTGAGTTTGAGGCAGGGACCACTAACTCCTGCAGAAAATAAGGTGCGTCACCCACTGAGTGGGGCTGGCATTCTCAGTGCCTGGCGCATATCAGCAACAGAACAAGTAGTGAGAAAGGACCCACACACGGGCCCCACGTCCACATTCAGCCCCTGGGCAGCAAGCATGAATGAAGAGCCGGTGAGGTGCTTAGTCCTGAGCTGCTAGGGAAGTAGAGCTGGATCTAGAGTAAAACCCAAGTCTTGGTCCCTCACTTAAGGACTTTGTAGGAGAAAACACTAAAAATACACATACACTATTAGAAGTAACCAATGATAGGCACAGACTAGTAAAGTAGACAAAATGCACTAGAATATGGAATATTTAGGAATCTGAATATCAGAATGGATCAAGCTGGCTGCATTTCAAGTGAAGCATTTGTCAATGTTTCTCACACTATGCTGAGTGCTGTGGGAATAAGCAACATTGTGATAGGAGGTCTTTCCACAAGAACTCACATCTAGTAAGAGAAACCACATGCACACCGGCCATAAGTTGCACTCAGCAGCTCAGCAGCGGGAGAACTGGGGTGGAGACCCAGCCTGTTGGGCCATCAGGACACTGCTTCAGGGTGATGCCCTTTAAATTCTTCCTTGGCTCTGTTTCTGTTCCAGCTCCTTGGCTGGCAGGATATGCCCCTCTGGAGTATAACTGGAGAGTTCATGGGAGGAAGGGGCTCTCAGATGCCACCTGCCACATTTAGCAGCGACCCAGGGTGGCTGATGAGCTCCGCAGCTCATCCTTAATTAGGAAAGCCGCTAAAAACGCCCCCAGAGAGCCCTGCCCAGGCTGCGAAGCCGCCTGTGTGCTAATGGCGAGTCGCGTGGGTTGATTGATACTTGTTTTGTGATTCCTTTCGTCAGCTTTCTCTGGTCAGGCCATCTGTTTTTGACTCAACAGGAGGCATGCTGGCTTCTGTTCTTGCCTGATTTGCAGTGCATATGACTTTGTGGTGGGTCAGGGGCTTGAACTGGGGCTTGGCAGTGAGGTGCCTTTGGCAAAGACTCATCCTTGAGAGAATGCAGCTGTCATGGGCTGGAAAGACTTCTTGGGCTTTGAGTTATATTGTCTGAGATTCAGAGCTGAAGTATCAGAGCTTCATGGGAACCCCTGGGATGCTTCCAGAGCTTTTGTGAGAAAGCTCATCTGCCTTCCTAAGTCCACTCACTACCCTTTCCACCTGGAAAAAGTTCACACCTAATTCTTCTGAGCCAAAGACCTTTCTTCCTGGGCAATAATCTTATATAGAACATTAAACCAGGGAGGGAAACAAAAAAGTAAGTTATAGCCTCTGCATTCAGAGAGCTTATAGTCTTAGCTAGAGAAACACACACACACACATACACACACTGCACTTATCTATAAAAAAAAATCTGAGGAAAATGAAAGAGAGTTTATGGTGAAATCAAGGTTTAAATTATGTTAACAATAGTAGTCCCAAGAAATGAAGTGTTAAAAATGGTCCATAGAATTAAAATCATCAAGAAAGATTTTGGAGGGAGGCGAATCATGATGTGAGCCTTACTGCCTGAGTAATATTTGAATAAATGAAGCAACAAGGAATGGGTGGAGACGAGATGCATTTAATACATGCATGCATATGTGTGCTATGTGTATGGACTAACTTGGGTTTCACATAACTGTCTACATGCAAAGGAAAGTCGGGCCAGAAAGATGCTAACTTACTATACGGTGCTAGCTAAATTATCTCTCCAGCATCAGTGTGAGCATGCTGCTGGGATCTGCAGGGGAGGAGGACTCTGCACTCCCCCGAGGGGAAGTGCAAAAAGAACTCCTATGCGCTGGGCAGATCCAGGTGGGTCAGCTGGTCAGGAGGAGCTGGGCTGGCTGCTGAGCCTGGGGCTGGGAGGGTGGCTGGGCAGGAGAGGCCCAGCGACTGCGGTCACCAGTACGCCAAGCTCTGACTCCATTCAGTGGGATCTGATGGACACACAGGTCCTGTTCATCGAATGTCTGGGATGTCCGGCAATGGCATAACCCAGCAAGGATTTACATAGAAGCAGCAAGCAGCTCTGTGGGCTTAAGAGAACTGAGGGCACCACTGTCCCAGGTGTACTGGGATGCAGCACGTCACTGATGGTGGTGGGAAGGAGGATGCTGACTACGGCAAGAGGCAGAAGTGCGGCCGAGGGCAGCGGAAAGGTTGGGAATGACCTGGACCAAGGAAGCTGTGGGTTCTCCTGGCACTTGGCACATGGACTCAGGAGGTAGGATAGGTTCCAGGGCATTCGGCTAGAGCTGAGGCTCTGGTACCCTGCCTCTGTTCAGTAAGAACCTGGTGACTGGAATTGACAAGTGCTTCCTGTCCCTGGCAGTGCCAGGCAGAGAAGGGGCTGCAGACAAGATGGGCATCAGCTCTTCCTGAGGCTGCAGAGAGCTGGGGCTGGTCAAGCATGGAAGAGGCATGGCCAACAGCAGATTTCTTAAAGGTTTTCCAGAAAGTAAACAATTCTAATTCACTCCGTGGGCCAGGAAAACACCCAATGAGGAAATGTGAGAAGTTATGAGTGTGGGAGTGTGACGCAGGGAGTGCGGCAGGAATCATCACATCTGACTTTACTAATTAAAAAAGCTGACACTAGTAAAATAATTGCTAAGTGGGGTTCCAAGTTCAGTCCTCACAAGTCAAGAAAGAAAATAGCACTTCTTATTGTATTTTTGTTGGATTGTCTTTCCTTTGCTGAAGATTAAGTATTTATTTCATTTATGGTTGAAAAAGTATATCAACTACTTTGTGAAAACATATTATTAGTTAATCGGTAGTTAGCAAATTAACTACTAATTTGTTTTAAAATAAAAATATATAATCTACGTATCTTTTCATAAGTTCATTCACATATGTAGACACATGATATATGCATATCATGGGTATTTAAATATGAAGCCCACTTGTGCCCAGGTGCTCTGGTCCTGGGTCACCTTTGCCTTTGTTGTGTAAACGCCATGTTGTGAGTCTCTCTTCCTTTGCACTGTTGGACATGTACTCCACATTGAGGTTCAGTTTCCCTGGCCAACCTCCACTCTAGAATTCTGCTTCTCAGTCCCTACATGGCCCTTGCCCGGTGTGCTTGCTCTGTTCACTCTTTAACTGCCCCACTGGTTGCCACTTCCTTCCTTCCTGGCCTGGGAGCAGCACTGATGTTCGCACCTGTGACTGGCTTTTATTAAAGTCTTGGAGCTGATAGAAGCTGGCCACAGCCCAGCCCAGCATAGCACACAAGCCCACACCCTTTCACAAAAGCCCTTTGGTCATTCCTGCCATTTTTCTGCCATCTACCTGTGCGCTATGGCTTCTTCAGGTGTGTGCCCCCCTGGCTGGGCTATCAGCCCCAAATCAAGTTCATCCTAGTTTATCAAACAGAAAAAGTTTTCTAGCTTTGTTTCAACCGTTCTTTATCCAGCCTGGCCTGAGTGAGCCCTGTCATTTTTAACAAAGTTACTAAACTTGTTTTTTCAACATTAGAATACTCCACCCTGTCTCCAACTTTAGTATCACAGAGAACTGGCGTAAACTTTGAGACAACACTTTTCTCCACCTTGTCTTTTCTTACAACTATGTCAAAATCTTAAGCCAAGCTCCCTTTCTAGCCCATAGTGTCTGCACAAATAGGGGCAGAGAGGGATGTGGTTCTCTTTGATATGGCCATTCCTCAGGGGGGGCATGTTTTGTTTTGCTTTGTTTTTGTCTATTCTCCCCCTTTAAAATTTTTTATTTTTATTGATTTTATTTTGGTGACATGGGTTAATAAAATTATATAGAGTTCAGGTGTACAATTCTATAATACATCATCTGTATGTTGTATTGTGTGTTCAACACCCCAAATCAAGTCCCCTTCCAGCACCATTTACCCCCCTTACGCTCTTCTACCTCCCCCCACCACCTTTCCCTCTGGCAATCACCTGAATGTTGTGTGTCTATGAGTTTCTTTTGGTTTTGTTTTGCTTAATTTTGCTTAATCCCTTCACTTTTTTCACCCAGCCCCCAACTTCACTCCCCTCTGTCAGCTGTCAGTCTGTTCTCTGTATCTATGAGTCTATTTCTATTTCACTTGTTAGTTTACTTTGTTCATTAGATTCCACATAGAAATGAAACCATATGGTACTTTTCTTTCTCTGACTGGCTTATTTCACTTAGCATAACACTTTCCAGTTCCATCCATGCTGTCACAAAAGATAAGATTTCCTTCTTTTTTATGGACAAGTAATATTCCGTTGTGTAAATTTAACACAGCTTTTTAAAAATATATATATTTTATTGATTTTTTACAGAGAGGAAGGGAAAGGGATAGAGTTAGAAACATAAATGAGAGAGAAACATTGATCAGCTGTCTCCTGCACACTCCTCACTGGAAATATGCCCGCAACCAAGGTACATGCCCTTGACCGGAATCGAACCTGAGACCCTTGGTCTGCAGGCCAATGCTCTAACCACTGAACAAAACTGGTTAGGGCAACACAGCTTTTTTTATCCACTCATCTACTGTGATGAACACTTAGGCTGCTTCCAAATCTTGGCTACTGTAAATAATACTTCAGTGAACATAGGGGTGCATATAGTCTTTGGAATTAGTGTTTCAGGTTTCTTTGGCTATATTCCCTGAAGTGAAATTGCTGGGTCATAAGGCAGTTCCACTTTTAATTTTTTTTTGCGATAACTCCATACTGCTTTCCATAGTGTTTGCACCAATCTGCATTCCCACCAACAGGGCACAAGGGTTCCCTTTTTTCTATATCCTTGCCAACGCCAACACTTTCTGTTTGTTGATTTATTGATGATAGCCATTCTGACAGGTGTAAGATGATATCTCCTTGTGGTTTTAATTTGCATTTCTTCAATGATTAGTGATCTTGAGCATCTTCTCATCTGTATGTCCTCTTTAGAAAAGTGTGTATTCAGATCCTTTGCTCATTTTTTAATTGGATTGTTTGTGGGATATGTTTGTGATAAATTGCATAAGTTCTTTATAAATTTTGCATATTAAACTCTTATTATATATATTATTGGGAAATATGTTCTCCCATACAGTGGGTTGTCTTTTCGTTTTGTTGATTGTTTCCTTTGCTATGCAAAAACTTTCTAGTTAGATGTAATCCCATTTGTTTCTTTTTCTTTTGTTTCTCTTGTCTGAGGAGATATATCAGAAAAATGTTTGCTATGAAAAATGTCTGAGATTTTACTGTCTATGTTTTCTTCTAGGATGTTTATTGCTTTGAGATTTACATTTAAGTTATTAACCCATTTTGAGTTTATTCTTGTATATGTATGGTGTAAGAAGGTATCTGTCAACTTTTTTTTTTGCACGTATCTGTCAAATTTTCCCAACTTAATTTATTCAATGGACCATCTTTATCACATTGTATGTTCTTGCCTCCTTTATCAAATATTAATTGAATATTACTTGTCCAAAATGGGTTTGTTTCTGCACTCTCTATTCTGTTCCACTGATCTATGTCTGTTTTTATGCCAGTACCATACTGTGTTCATTACTAAGATCTTATAGTGTAGTTTGATATCATGTAGCATGATTCCTACAACTTTGCTCTTATTTCTCAAGATTGCTGTGGCTATTCAGGATCTTTTATGGTTCCATATAAATTTCTGGAATATTTGTTCTAGTTCTGTGAAATATACCATTGGTATCTTGTTTGGAGTTGTGTTGAATCTATAGATTGTTTTGGGCAGTATAGACATTTTAATGATGTTAATTCTTCCTATCTCTGAACACACTACAGGCTTCCACTTATTTGTATCTTCTTCAATTTCTTTAGTGTCTTATAAATTTTCCAAGTACAGGTCTTTTATATCCTTGGTTAAGTTTATTCCTAGGTATTTTATTTTTCAATGCAATTGTTGTTTCATGCCCCAAGACTTCTTGTCACATGGGATAATTTTATCATCATGTGAGTTGTGACATTCTCTTATTTGCAGTCATAAGCACACACAGATTCACCAACTCCCACCATTTTCCATGGGGAGTCTCCTCAGTCCTGGGTTGCCACCTTATCAGTCTAGGGTGGAGCTTGCTGACACCACACCAGACAGGAAGCCATGAAATGTGCTGATGCAGTTGGAGAGTGGACAGTAAACAACCTCAGATCTCAACAACACCCCACAGACCACCAAAGCCAATTTAGTCTCTTCAATAGAATAGTCTTCTGTCTCTTCCCATCCTAGTAAAGCTGTATCATCTCTTAATTGAACCATTACAACTACATTCCTAACTGCTTCTCCTAACTAGTCTTGCCCCAGCTCCACTTTGCTGTTTTCATTGCCATGAGAGCAAACCAAGGTCAATGTTACACCACGGTCCATCTCTGCTTAATAGCTCCCCACTGTAAACAGGATAAGATTCAAGCCCCTTTGCAGGCTAAGAGGATTGCCATGACTGGTTCCAGGTCTCGTTTTCTGTCTCATATCCCCAAAGACAATGCCTTCCCCATTTTTGCTCTAATAACACCAGACTTGACTGCACACCCTTTGCTGCCTCAAGCTTCCACACTTTCCTACACAACTTTCTGTGTCTAGAATGTTGTTTCCTCCTTCTTCACCTGGATGATAGTAACAACCCTTTGAGACTTAGCTCAGGCTTCATCTCCTCCTAGAAGATCTCTGAATCTTCAGGGAATCCCATCTTTTGGGCTCCCACAGCACCATGTGCATATCCAGAGCACAACATTCACCTCATTATATGAAACGTTTCTGTTCCAGTCAATACCCCTCCACCTCTG
Source organism: Murina feae (assembly GCA_004026665.1). Lineage (NCBI taxonomy): Eukaryota > Metazoa > Chordata > Mammalia > Chiroptera > Vespertilionidae > Murina > Murina feae. The sequence goes on along the minus strand of PVJC01001953.1, from coordinate 39,346 downwards.
CACTAGATTCTAAGCTCCTTAAATAGAGTTTATTTACCTGGTGCTTATTCATCTCTGCACATTTGGAACCTGACATTGTACCTGGAGCATTGTAGGTCCTCAATGAATATGAATGCATTGGAAATTTTGAATTTTGTGTTTGTCAAGCACACACAAATACTTAACATGGAACAACAATTGCATCAAAAAATAAAATACCGAGGAATAAATTTAACCAAGGATATGAAAGACCTGTACTTGGAAATGCCAAATGCTTTGGGCACGTTTTCCTTCTGATCTGCCATCCTCAGCACAAGAGTTTGCCATTGCCAAACTGCCCTCATGGCCAGGCACTGCATTCAGATGTGAAGATGTCCAAGGACAGAAATTGGTTTCCTTCATTCTGTCTCTTTTTCAAAATAAGAAAACTTTCCCCAGAAGCCCCTGGTGAACATCCCCTTGTCTCTTGCTGGACAGAATTAATATGACCATGGCTCTACCATTGGCAAGGGGAATAGAACCATCATCATTGGCTTAGACTAATCAAGACAACCCCTTGGACCTGGGAGAATGTGACAAAGCTGTTCTCTTGGGAAGCACATAGCTCAATGAAGGAGAGTAGGAAACCTCACCCATTATGACTTCCATTTGGGAAGGAGAAAAGAAGATATCTAATATTGGGTAGACATCTAATATAATGGCCAAGGCAAGTAGGGATTTATTATGCAATGGAGAAGCAGGTAGGCTCCTTAGCTCCAGAAGGTTCAGTCCACAGGCCTCATAATTCTTGAGGTTAGGACATGCAGACCCAGCAGAAGGAGGTGGGAGATGTTAAAAGACATAGTTCTAGGGACCCACAGAACTTCCCTCTGAGATCAAGGGGAGTGGAAGGACAAGCAGCTGGTGAGTTCAAGCTTGCCCAGATGCAAGTAAAATGAAACTGCATGTGTTTTCCAGGGTTTGTATCACAGTGACCATAAGCAGGGAAGTGCATTTCCCTGCAGTGTTCAATGGAATGCCAACAGGAAGGAGGTAATTTGTTAGTCCATAGATTGTCAAGTCCTTAGGTTCCATCACCCCAGGGCTTACAGTGGAATGCAGAAGAATGTTTCAGGCTGCTGGAGCCCTAAGGCAATACTTTATGTGTTATGAAGTTCACTTCCCAAGTCTCACTTGTGCTTCCTGATGAAGGAACACCTCAGCCCTTCTTCCCCTCCTCCAGGTGAGGATACAAGTCTTAGAAAGAAGCAGGAGACTTAGCTAAGGTCACACAGCTGATACATGCTGGAGCAAGAATTAGATTCAGGATTTCTGATGCACTTCTCTGCTACTTCAATTCATAGTATGACCACCCAAGAACTCAGAGAAGTGCCAGAAGTGGGTTTATTCACAAGGGAGAGAAAAGGACAAAATGAGAACAAAGCTCAGATCTGGAGAGAGAAGGTAGCTGAGATCCCACCTTGGCTGACTGTCCCCACTCCATCCTCAAAGCCTGGTCTACTCCCTGGTGTTCTGAGTGTTGAACATGTTCACTAGAGAGAAGAGCCCGCATGCCGCATGCACCTGACCACAGGGTTGAGTACAGAGCTGCTCCTATCTTTGTGGTCCTTCCTAAAGATTTTCACACTTCAGTCTGCTCTCCTTTCTCCTAAGAAGAACAAAGTGAACACACAGCTCTGGCATGTCTATCCCAGCACTCACCCCTGGGCTGCTCCCCCACCACATTTCTTCTCTCTTTATCCTTTCACTCCAAGCACTTTCAAAGTTAATTTCAAAGAGCTGGGAACACTTGATAGTTTTAATTAATCCTATGCCTGGGGAAATATGATTTTGTGCATCTGAGGCCTCTCGTCTTTTCTGGATAGATAGCTTGTTCTGGTTAATGCCAGCATTTCCAATTTAGCTGTAATTATGCCAGTGACTTGTTTGTTTGTTTGCTTGTTTAATACCTAAAAGAGGAGCTAATGTTGATGTGTGTGGCCTCAGGAAGAGCTTTCTAGTTTTCCTAATAGTGCTTCCTAGTTAAGCAGCACTCCAGGCCTTTCATGGTGCTCTTGCCTCCACGCCTCCATCAACCCTGTAAGGCAGGGAGGGAAGGTGCTGCCCTCACATAGAATGGGAAAAACTGAGGCCCAGATAGGTTTGTGATTTGTGACCACTCATACAATTAGGGGGAGTGAGATGCAAACCAAGCTGACTGAATTATAGACCAAGATTTTTTTTAAAAATTTATTTTAAAGACATGTTTTATTGAGAGAGAGAGAGAGAGAGAGAGAGAGAGAGAGAGAGAGAGAGATAGATAGAGAAAGAGAGAGAGACATCAATGATGAGAGAGAATCACTGATTGACTGATTGGCTCTCTCCTGTACTCCTACTATTGGTGATCAAGCTCACAACCTAGTCATAGGCCCTGACCAGGAATAGAACTGTAACCTCCTGATTGATGGGTCGACTCTCAAACACTGAGCAACACTGGCCGGGCTAGACCAGGATTCTTTGCACCACAAGTCATTTTTCTTCTTGGAGAATTCCAGTGAAATAATGTGGCCCCTTGCTAGGATCATTAGCTGAGATTTTGAAATTCAAATTGATAAGGTGTTAGACCTGTGTTCCAATTTCCCATGCTTTTACCTGGTCCTCCCCAGATCAGCCAGGTCCATTGCACAGCAAAAAGCACCAAGCATTTTGCTAAAATATAAGATATTCTTAGAGTGCAATAAACACCAATAAGTAAGTCATAAATAAATAATTCTGTATTCTTGCCCAGGGTCCCAAAATAAATTATCTTTTACAATAGTTCTATTCAATTATTATATGAGCTAGGTCTCTTATGGTTGAAAATGGTGGAATTCTAATACTAACTGCCTTCATCATAACAGAAGAGTACAGTTCTAAGTCTGATATCAGATGTGACTGGAAGCAGGAGTTCAGTGTTGCCATGGTTCAATCTCTTGGCTCCCTTTATCATTGACTGCCTCCCTTCTCAGGTGGGCTCTCCTCTTCTGGTTGAAAGATGACTGCATGTCAACTTCAAATTTTTGAGATTAAAGAAAGGCTTTTCCTGGTGGCTCTCACAGAATCCTGAGAATTCCTCTGGTTGGCTTGGTAGTTATATGGTCTTTCTGTTCCAATCTATCTATAATAAAAAAAAAACGTAATATGCAAACCAACCAAACGGCCAAACAGTGGAACAACCATGCAGATGACCATCTGGACGACCACACTGTGACACCCACTGGTGCCAGGCCAGGAAAGATGGGTGCGATGCGATTGGTCGGGGGCCCAGCTATCGCCTCATGATCACCCCAAAGAGGCCAGGCCCAGGCCAGCCAGCTGGTGGCACTGCAGCAGGTAGCCTGAGCCTCCCTCTGCAGAGGCAATTCATCCTGGAGCACTGGCCGTGTGGGCAGGGCCTACCTCTTTGGGGTGATTGATTGTGGGACTCTCAGACTGTGAGAGAGCACAGGCCGGGCTGAGGGATCCCTCTCACCGAGTGCATAAATTTTTGTGCACTGAGCTTCTAGTATATCTAATATAATAAAAGAGAAACATGCAAATTGACTGTTACCACCAGCCAATCAGAGCGGCTGTATGCAAATTAACCCAGCCAAGATGGAGGCCAACAGCCATGGAGCTAGAGCAAACCAAAGCCTTCTGTTGCAACTGACTGCCTAGGCTGGCTGAGCCTCTGCTCACGGCCACGCCCACCAGCCAATCAGAGCGGCTGTATGCAAATTAACCCAGCCAAGATGGAGGCTGGCAGGGCAACTCTGCACTGGGAGCCTTCACTGCCGGCCAGCATAGCTGTGCCAGGTGTGTCAGCTCAGTGGGAGGGGGGGTCTGGCCTGGGGCCTCCTCGGGGCATCCAGGAGCAGCTGTCCTGGGTCTGCTGCCTAGCTCCGCCCCCGGGAGCCTCCGAGGAGTATCCAGGAGCGCCTGTCCCGAGTCCACTGCTGGCTCCACCCCCTGGGGGCCTCTCCGGGGCATGCAGAAGCACTGGGCCTCTGCAGGGTGTGCAGGAGCAGCCGTCCTGGGTCTGCTGCCTGGCTCTGCCCCCCGGGGGCCTCTGCGGGACATCCAGGAATGCCTGTTCTGGGTCCACTGCCTGGCTCTGCCCTGGGGGCCTCCGCAGGGTGTCCAGGGACACCCGTGCAGGGTCCGCTACCTTCATCCGCCCCCCAGGGGCCTCCACAGGGTGTGCGGGAGCGTCTGCTGCACAGTGCGGAGAATCCGAAGCCAGTTCACTGCCCGGCTCCACCCCGGGTGTGTTTGCTCAGCAGCAGGTCCCCACCGAGGGATTCTGCACCAGCGTCCGCCCCTGGCTTGCCACCCAGCTCTGTGCCAGGTGTGTCCCCTCAGCAGTGTGGGCCCACCAGGCGTGTGCGATTGTGGGCCCTCCGGTGGGATACGTCCAGGCCTGCACTCACCAGCCTTCCCACCCCCCAGTGCACGAACCCTGAAGGGGCTGTGGGCAGCCTGAAAATGGCTCTCAGCCCCTCACCCAGGATGGCCAGGCATGCCAGCAGGTGGACATCCCCCCCAAGGTGTCCCAGACTGCAAGAGGGCACAGGCCGGGCTGAGGGACCCCCACCCCCCCGAGTGCACAAATTTTTGTGCACCGAGCCCCTAGTATATATATAAAAGCCTAAGCATCCATTATGACCGGTGACCACTCGACTTGTTAACTGGTCACTATGAAGTGCACTGACCACTGGGGGGCAGACACTCAATGCAGGAGCTGCCCCCTGGTGGTCGATGTGCTTCCACAGTGGGAGCGCCACTCAGCCAGAACCTGGGCTCACTGCTGGAGAATGCAGCTGTGGCACCAGGAGCCTCTCCTGCCTCCTTGGTAGCACTACCAAGCAACAGGAGCAGCAGGTGCAGCAGAGCCAGGATGAGTGGGAGCCACAAGGCACCTGGCCCCTTCCCAGCCCCCTGCCACTTCATGCATTGCTACATGCCTCAGGGGACATTGGACTGCAGGTTTTGGCTGACTCCCCACAGGCTAGGCCAAAACCAGCAGTCTGACATCCCCTGAGGAGTCCTGGATTACAAGAGGGTGCAGGCTGGGCTGAGGGAGCCCACCAGTGCATGAACCCAGGCACTGGGCCTCTAGTCTATGATAAGCTGATTGGTCATGCCAAGGTCATGTACTTCACATCTGGTGCTGGTGATGAACTCAATTTCACCCAATACCTAAAAAAGGAAAAAGGATCCCTCAAGAAAAATCAGAATAAAATAATTAATGGGAGAGGAATGGATGCTGGGAAGAACTCCCTGTCCCCTCAAAATAAAAGTATATATCACTTTCCTTTTCTCATTTTTACTTTTAAGCTGGAGTGACCAGAATGATTACAAGCATACCTCATTTTATTGCACATCACTTTATAGCATTTCATCGATGTTGTGTTTTTTTACAAACTGATGGCAAGATCCTCCATTAGCAAAAAGATTACTACACACTTTATTGTAATACTTTCTTTATTGCAGTGGTCTGGAACTGAACCTACACTATCTCCCTGTATGCTCATCTCCCTTAAAAGCAGAGGAAGCACATTTTTTTTCTGATTCAGTTCTCAGCCCACAGCTGGGTTTTAGATACCTGGTATTAATGTCCTGCTTGGATTCTTCCTACAGACTCTTTTTAAACTGAACTTCCACTTTCTACAGCTCTGGGATTAGGGACACTAAATTTTTCAGTTAAAATAGCATCCCCCTGCCTCTAAAATTCTCATTAACCTACCATTTAGACTCTGACTGCCCCCACCACGTACCCCACTCGAAGCATCACTAACTGCAGCTTTGACTCCTCCCTCCTGTCCCACTTGCTTCTGCTTTTATTTTTTCTTTCCCATTTTTCTTTATTGCCCCACACATGTAAGCTCTCTTGGAAATATAGAGGCAACCTGGGGCAATTAGAATAGGTCTTTTTCAGCTTCTCTGCATGCCTCACTCTGCTGGAATAGAAACTAAACAGACTGTCACCCACGGAGCCAATAGAAAGAGCATACATGTAATTATTGTTGGAGCTGTGCCAGCTGCTTCAACTAAAATAGTGTGAGTCTCAATCTTCTCTCCTTATGAAATCAGAAAATCATAAGCATGTTTAAGACTTCCTGGGAGATGATGCCACTTTCCTTGCCTGTCCATTTTGTTGGTTTGATCAGTGGCTGGATTACAGGGGCACCAGGATCCTAACAGATATGCTCTAATGAAGGCAGCCTTCCGAAGCTTGTCCCTGTAGGCTTTTAATAAGCAAGGAGATAAGAGTCCTCTTACTTATTTACTCAAACACTCAATTAAACATCTAAAACTTACTCACCCAAAGTGTTTTTTCTCTCTCATTATTTTCTCCCTGATTCAGGAGTTCCACTGATATTAGGGTGGGTGTTGTTGTGCATGGGATTGGAGGACATTTTAAATGAAGCATATTGATATTATTGGTGGGAAAAGGACAAGAGTGGTGCATCCACAGGTCCTGTTGAGACAAGCCTTCAGGCAGAGCTCAGGGGTCTCAGATGCCAGTGCTGCTCTGCATGCAGGTTGGCCATACTAGAGGACACAGGCTCGGTACTTGCACTATTTTCCTTGGCAAAGAGGATTGTAAATTTCCTCATGGCAGCATCTTCTTCATTTTATTATTCCCCCAAAGAACAGCATACACATTCAGAGTTCAGTGAATATTGATTGATGAATAAATGACTTACTAAATGCATGGAAGAACAAATAAATAAGTGAATGAATAAAGACAGCAGTTATAAGAGCCTGATCAGTGTGATAACTCACTGAGGCCAGTCTGACTTCTGCTTCATTGATTGCTTGTACATGAGGGACCTAAGGATACTATGCACTTTGATAGTTTCAGGACACCTAAACTTGCTGCGGTAGGATATGCCTTAGTGGCTTAGCCAATCAAATTCCTTATGTGAGCCCTGAGTGGGGATGGGGAAAGACATCTACTAAGAAGGTCTCCTGGTAACTGGACTCAAATGATAAGTATATAAGCCAGCTCTCCTTTGATTCTGGGAATGCACTTTCCACTGAAGGCTGAAGATTGCATTTTCCTAGCTGGAGCTGAAACACTGAAGACATCTCACTGGAACAGAGCAGATCAGAACCAGACCATGGCAGAGTAGGACCATCGCAGAGCTGAGCTACCTCACTAAAAAAAGAGGGGTTTGGCCCGGGCAGTCCCCTGGCTGTATTGTTTTCACAGTTGGCTGTTAGCACCATTGAGCTGTTTGCTCTGAATAAAGTTTCCTTCTTCACCACACCCTCAACTAGGGATTTCTGTTGACATTTGAATTGGCATCAACAACCATCAGTTAACACTTATTTTTCCTTAAAAGTCATTCTTTTCTTTCAAGGGTCCTTTTAGGTGACTCTTCCAGCCGCCCAGAAGGGCAGGAAACTGAGACCAGATGCCAGGACTCCCCTACATAATGGCTCTGCCCTGATTCAGGGGCACAGATGGCATGGCTGTTGTCAGCCAGGAGCTACTTGTGCTTTTTGGGAATTCTCTTGGACCTATTTATGAGATGCCTGGTGGAAAGCTGGGAAGATTGTTCTGCATAACCCACCCCTGATGGCACATTCAGGAGTGGGCCACTGATTGAGCTAACAAGGACCTTTGGAAAGGACACCGGATTGTTTGAAGCTGGAGCCACATTGGAATGTGGCCCAGGGGTCTCAGTTCTAAGACCCTGAGGGTTTTCCCTTTGACTTTTGTGGGGCCTTTTTTAGGAGTGAGTGCTGGGTCATGGGTGTCCCCTTTCTGGAAGAGCAAGAGGAAAAATGCCACCTCCTTTAGCACCCTCACTCTGTAATCTGAGCCTAAAGATTGGATGTCACTTAGGAGAGGGTCTCACCCTGACTCTTCTCTCCTACTCTTCCTGCAGGCAATTTGTCCTGACAAACATGTAGCAGCTGGGTAATGGGACATGAAAGTTTCAGGAGGTAGAACAGTAGGATGTTAATTGATAAATGTTGAATTAAACCAAGGACTCTGGGCAGACTATCATAGGGCATGGGGCAATCAAAAGCTCCAGACCTGTCCCTGGCAATAGAATAGTGAAGGAGTGAGGTGTGGGGTGCAGACGGAGCACCAGAAATTATTCTAAAGTTGGACAGACCTACATCTGAATCTGGCTTCATTTCTTAATAACTATATGACCTTAGACAATTTAATCAACTTCATAGAGTGTGTTTCTTTATCTCAGTATCAGGATGGTGCCTGCTTTTCATAGCTGTTGTGAGAATTAACAGAAACAACCCTTCATTCATTTATTCATTCAGTAAAAAGCATGTATCAGGGTTAGGAGAGTTCTGCCAGATATTAGGTTCTCAAAATTATATATTTGACCTCTTTCTTTAGACCTTGGTGTCCTCCCAGGAACCATGAAGGATTCCTCCAGCTCCAGCATTTAATAATACAGACATCACCTTCCCAGTGAGAGTCTGGCCATGGTAACCCAGGTTTCTGGCTGAGTGCAGTGCCGTATGCCCACTCCAGGTGCAGATCTGCCCCAGAAGTCAGCCTCCCCACGTCTGTGCCTGAGCTCTGCCATTGGCTGGCTTTTGGGAAAAGCACCCCAGTGCAGACGTTTGGAGCCAGTTAGCATCAGCTGGCATTTATAAGCGACATTTAAAGGTCACCTCAATCCTCCTGCCAGGGAATTGGGGAGGAAAGGTGCAGCAGAGAATGTGGACTTGGGTTGAATCTAATGAGCTTGGGCAAGAAGCAAGGAGGCTGAAAGCAGAGAGCAGTATCGGGGAGCGGGGGGAGGTGCAGAGAGGCTTTTCTTAGCATGACCCATTGGAGAGGTTCAGGGGTAGGTTCTGCCTAGGAGGACTAAGGAAGATCTGTTCAGCTCTATAGAGAGAGGGGTTCTCATTGGTTGCATACCCACCAATGTGGGCTTATTTAGGTCTTTCAGTTTGTGTCCTGTACAAAGTGTGGTCTTTAGTGGGGACACTTTAGGGGGTTTGTGTCCTGTACAAAGTGTGACCCTGAACAAAAGGTTGGTGGAAAGTACATGGAGAAAATACTGTAGGTTATGCCTTAGAAATTCTGTGTCCTGCCCAAGGGACAAATCCACCATATGGTGAGAGAGGTTCATTAAACATATTTTCTGAACCAACAATTAGGACACATTATCATCTAATCTGACCAGCCAACACTCTATCACACAATGGAGAGATGATGAACATCCTGTTTGCAGTTGAGCCTGCCTTGGAACACAGGAGACACTTGGACCCATGTAAATAGATGACTGAGAATACAGTGTCGCTGTTTGCAGTCAAGGGAGTCAGTGCTGCTGGTGGAAGCTGAAAGGCAGTGCACTGCAAGCACTCTGGTGGTTAGTAGAATGGGTGGTGAATGCTCTATTGTTAGCCCTGACAGCTGCTAACTGCCCATTGGCTTCTCCTTTCCGCCTTGTGCATAGTCCTCAAATGTGACCCAGTAGCGTGAACCCTTAACTAGCCTGCTTTCCATCCATGCCCTGAAGATGACCCCAGGAGCTGCTTCTGCCCCAACATGTCTCATGAGATCCTGCCTGACTTGGACTGGGCACCAACCTTAGGAAGGGCAGGCTATGCTTACTGCTGCTCCTGACATGTGGGGCATGGTGGTGATGGGAGTGACTCCATTCTCTCCCAGGGGAAGCGTGCATCACATGGGTTTCTACTATAGGCTTTCTTTCCATCTTTTGTACAAAGCCTACCCATTGTTAATCCATGATATGCCATGTAAACCTAGGCAGATGCTGATAGTAAGTCAAAAACTACTAATGCTTCCCAGCCTTCCCTCCCTCCTCAGTCTTCTGGTGCTCAGCAGTGTCCAGGGAAGAGTTGGGGAATGCTCAGAAATGAATAGGTAGACTGTTGGATAGAAAGTTCCACTTGCCCTCAAGCTTTTCCCTTGCCTTCTCTATGACACAAAAAGGTGCATAATTTCCATCTTTGAGGGCCATTTCCCTGCATCTGAAAGAATCCCCTGATAAAATGCACACTCCCCTGGGGAGGGTCTCAAGTGCATTACACTAAAAGCATATTAAGCTGCTGTCAGTTTTAGTGGGGGCATTTTTGTGAGGATTAACTTATCGGGCTTCTTCCAGATATGACACATAGTTGAGAGGGATTTAGACTTAGGAGAGGAGTTTGATGGTGGGAAACAGAAGAAGAGATGGACAGGAAAGCCCTAAAGGAGAGAATGGCTGCCTTGAGAGCTCAGCCCCACGGGGCCAAACATGGTGCTGAAGATGATGTGGCCATAAGCCTGGGTTCTGACCAGTTCAGAGGAAGAACAGAGGGTGGATGAAGCAGCTGCAGGGAGGGGTGTAGGGCCTAATTGCTGGGCTGGCTCACAGCTATGCTGAGGGTAGGAGCTAGTCCAAAGGCTCATGGACACCTCCTTCCTGGCATCTCAGGAACTGAGCCAGCAGCAATTGACTGCAGTGGGGGTCTCTGTAGACAGCAAATGGCATTCCCAGTCCCCCGTGTTCCAACTTTCCCTGTGATCTGCCAGTTGTCATTATTTTTATGGACTGATCTCCAGAGGGACTTCAGTAGAACTCTTTCACCTCCTAATGCCTTGCCCAATCCTCACCTGTGTCCTCAGGGGAGAGTGTTTTCACAAAGGGAAGCAGAGACTAGAGCCTCCTTGGGGACTTTGGGGTGTCAACAGATCATCTGAGGCTGGAAACAATCGGGTCTGTGGTCTGAAGAAAAGCCCCATTCTCTGAAAACTATGGATGAAAACTATGGAGGAGAAGCCTATAGATCAAAGTTGAGAAAAAGAGGGAGGGACGGGGAGTGGTTTTATGGACCACCTACGATGTGCCCTTCAAGCATATCTCATTCTCCCTACCACGTGCTGGGTGACACAGTGCTTTCACCCCAGTGCCGCAGGTGACGATGGGCATGCGATGGGCATGTGATGATGGTCAGCGATGGGCACCAGATGCAAAGCCATGTCTGTCTGACTTCAGAGGGAAGGGAATACACCTGTTCTCTGTTCCTCTCAGTCCCAGGCCAGAGAGGAACAGCTCTGAACCAGGCCCCTTTCATCCTGAGGCTTCCCTACTAAAGGTATTATCTCTCTTTGGTGTGAGCTGGGGTCCTAGAAGTTTCCTGCCCTAGCTGGTTTGGCTCAGTGGATAGAGTTTCTGCCTATGGACTGAAGGGTCTGATTCCTGTCAAAGGCACATGTCTGGGTTGCTGGCTCAAGCCCCAGTGAGGAGCATGCATGAGGCAGCCAATCAATGGTTCTCTCTCATCATTGATGTTTCTATCCCTCTCTCTCCCTCTCCCTTCCTCTCTGAAATCAATAAAAATATATTAAAATAAATAAAAAGGAGTTTCCTTTGGGATGACACCTCAGTGGAAGAAATAAATGGGGAGGAAGGCAGAGGTCTGCCAGAGACAAGCCAACTGAGCCATAAGAACAGGATCATCTTCCCTCCACTGGCTGATGATGAACACTCAGATGCTCCTCTAGTCATTAGTGCGGCAAGCCCTGTCTAGTGACAGGTTAATTACACAGTTCCGGGTAATTAGAAAGTAAATATATGCTAAGAGGACACCACTGTCAGGATAAAAACTGTCTATTAGAAAGCCCTCTTGCATGGTAAACTCCACCTTTATCTTTTCAACCTGAAGAGATATTTTCGTTGCTGTTGCTTTGAGAAAAATCTCCCTGGCTCATCCCTCCAGCTACCACATACTTAGTCCAGGCTCTCGCTCACCTCCAGTGCCCTCTCCCTGCTTGCCCGCCCCACCCCCCCCCCGCCCCGGGTAATGCACCATGCTGGTCCCATCTGGAGCTTGGCTTCTATTCTGAGTAAATGTCTTTCATGTCAAAGCTGTTGCACATGAGGTTTATATCTCCAGTGTAGCCTGCAAAGGTTTGGGAGAACTTCCTGATTTTCTGGGGCTGCATGGGGTAGAAAAGTCCACTTGTTCTGTTGCTGCGGGGCTGTGTGGTCATGGGGGACTCTCCTGGCTTCTTTACTGGAAAGTGTGAATGCTGCCAGACTAGAATGGCCCCCTCGAGGGCCAAAGTCATGCTGTCCTTCATCTCTCAGATCAGTTCAGAGTTGGTCTCCACAGGCTTGCTCTCTCTCTCCCTCTCTCTCTCTGTGGTACAACCCCTGGGACCCAGGGCACTGGCATCTTAGGGGAAGATTCATGGTGTGACCACAAGCAGTCGCTCTGCTCTCCTACATGACCCAGTCCACCAACCCTGCCTGAGTATTTTGAGCAACAGCAACAATCATGTAAATTTGATTTATGCTTTGCAATGTGTAATGAATGGTCTCGGAGGAAACTGGATTAGCTTTGCACAGGTATCCCTTAACAGGGCTGTGCTCCAAGCAGTGACAATTTCTGTGTGGTCTTAAGTGATTCGGTTTGAGCTACTTTAGAGCCCAGGTTTAGACTTTGTCTAAAATGCCATTCCCAGTTTGTTACAGGATAGGAAATACTTAGTAAGTTCTGCTAAGTTTTCAGACCTCCTCATAAGCCAAGAATTGGAGACATGGATGCCTAACTAAAAACCTGAGTTTTCAGCCATTTCTGCATCTTCAACCTCCTCCTCCTGACAAGCAAAGGAGGGATCGGTGAGAAGCCAGGCAGTTGTTGAGCTCTATCTCCACTCTTCCTTTAATTCATTCATGTGTTTAACCAATGCTCCTTGAGTATCAGCTTATATGTCAAGTGCTGGGCTAGGCGTTGGGTATACAACTCTAAATTGACCAATCTGCATGCTCAAGGAGCCGATGGGCAGGATAGAGAGGATGGTGGTGTGGCAGGAGGCATGGCAGGTGTACAAGGGTCATACATGTTGAAGGAGCAGAGATAAAAGGGCACCTGATATCGCTTTGTCTATTAGTGAGGTAGGGGTTGGGTTCTGGGACAGCTTAAATGAGGAGATGATGTTTGCCCAGAGCCAATCACACTCCTGCATGAGGTCATGAGGGCCAGCAGAACCAGGCCTGGAACCCAGGCCTTCTGATCCATTGGTTTAGGCAACTGGCACCCGGAGCAATGTTGGACCCAGCAGCTGCTGCATAACTGCCAGTCCAATATGAGTCTGAACTCCGCCTCATAACAGCCAATGTGGCTAGCAAGTGGCCAGAGCTCACCTGAGGGCAGAACCCGTGGCAGTGAGTGGGTAAGAAGCAGGCAGGGGGCGAGCTCAGGGCACTGAGGTCCGCATATTCAGGGAGTGTGTAGTGAACCTCGGTCAGCTTACAGGGCATGTGCTGGGGAAACTGGACAGTGATGTTTATTTTAGCGGCTATACTCTGAGGCTGCCTGGTCAACCTCAGTCTGTAAATTGCCTGTTCTCTTGCCCCAGGAATGTGCTGCTTTTGGAAATATACCTGCACACAGTGGTGTGGCGTGGCACGGGAGCAGGATGGAGACTGAGTTGGCTCAGTGTGTTAGCTAGTCACACCTCCCCCCGCCCCCGTACAGATGGGATCTCACCTGGGGACCCTGCTGCCTATCCTTCCATGGAAGAGGTCAGCCCCCTGGTTCCCCTTCCCTTGGTCCTTGAGGATTTGGTGTGAAAGCCACATCTTTTTCATTTCCCACTGAGAAAGAACAAGGTTTCTCCTGTCAGGGACAGCATGGGGCTTCAGAGGCCCATTGTCTGTCCAGCAGCCCTATCCCTGTGGGCTTCTCCTCCCCAGTCTCACCTGCTTGATGTTGTCAGGGCCTTTCCACCGGGAAACAGATGCTCTCTTCTGCAGCCTGGCTTCCTGGTGACATCTACTGACATGGCATTCTCAGAGAAAACAGCAAAATGGATCCCCTGGGCCATGGGCCATTGATTTCTTGTTTGGGCTCTTAGCTACACATCAACCACAGATGTGGCAGGTTTGATTAGCTTTCTCCAAAAGGGCGTTCAGGAGAGGGAGGGGAGTGCTCAGGCGCAAAGGAATTGGGGAAAACTAGGAAGAGTGGTGTTAATCCCTTAAATGATAAATCTGAAAGGGAAGTGGGAGGCAGGCATAAGGAGGGATAGAGGGCCATGAGGATTTGGTGTGAAGCCACATCTTTTCCATTTTCCATTGAGAAAGAACAAGGATGATGGACTCCTTCTGAAGTCTCATACCCCTCAAAGCTTGGTGATGCCCACCCAGGTCCCAGAGTCCCCCAAAGAGAAGCCATACACCTTCACCCAGGAAAACCATTCAAGTGTATCTCTTTGGAGCTGCTTCCCAAACCCTGTTAGTTTCACACTCTGGCTGGGGTGTCAGCCAGAATTTTACTGACCCCCCAACATTCAGAGTCCATCCTTTATAATCAGCCAGGCTGATCTTTCCTTTAATAAAACATCCTGTTGGAAAAGAGAATATGTGATGACTAGAAAACACCCAAAGAAGCCTTCTACCCAATTAAAACTGTGCTGTCATTGGGCAGAGCCCCACTGGCTCTCCATCAAGAAAACCTGCACTACCTCGAAATGCAGGCTTGGCTCTGGCACTATAAATAAATCATTTTCACAAAAGAATAACATTTATATGATCACCAGGAATAGAAAAGGAAGCCCAGCAAATGCAAGATGCTGATAGTAATGAGCAAGGCTATTTTCATTCTTATTCTGGGAACTTTTAATGCAACAGCACACAGCCCAAGCCCTGAGCCGGACTATATTTAAATGTACATATCTCTATGCATGTATACATCTCACTCCCTGAATATATAGAGGTAGATAGATAGATATTATCTCTTTAAAATATTAAAATAAATTACATCTTTGCCCAGAATACAGACATTAATTCTGTTTCCAGGAGATTTGTCAAATCAGTGGCCTGTGTTTGCATAACAAGCTCTTTGGTTACGCAGTGTGGAATATAAATTACTCTGTTGCCAGCTCTGGATGAAAATCACCAGATTCTCAGCAATGCCAAGTCCATTGATGAGGATGAGCTTTATGTTATGTGTCCAGGTATTGTCTGCAGGTAGCTGGGTTGCATGGAAGTGGCTGCAGGTGCAGGGAAAGGAACATCCTGGAAAAACAAGGGATGGAAGATTCGGACGGAGGTTGCAAAGCTGTCCTTCCTCCATTTTGTAGAGAATAGGATTTCTTTCCTCTACTTATTTCATTGCATTCCTCTCTCTCTCTCTCTCTCTCTCTCTCTCTCTCTCTCTCTCTCTCTCTCAACTTCTGTTCTGAGTTTTGAATCGTTTGGTGGAAATGTGGATTATTTCCTGTCAGACTTGAGACAACCATTTTAATGTATCTGATCGCCCTGAGATTGAAAGCATAGAAAGCTCAAAGCAGGCTCAGAAGTTGCCTCTAAGGGCTGTAAGTAAGGCTTCTAACATGGCTAGACTGCTCAGTATGTGCCAGACATGTACTAAGAGCTGTAGCTGCCTTATGTCATTCACTCTAACAATAAACCTGAGGCAGGCAGTGTGTGGCTTCCCCTTTGAAGATCAAGAAACTAAGAGCCCTGGTTGCTGTTGCTCAGTAGTTATAGTCAATCCATGCACTGAAGGGTTGCAGGTGAAATTCCAGGTCAAGGGCACATACCTTGGTTGCAGATTCAACCCCCAGCCCAGTCCAGGCACACATGCAGGAGGCGGCAACCAATCCACGTGTCTCTCTCACATCAATGTTTCTCTCTCTCTCTCTCTTTCTCTCTCTCTCTCCCTCCCTCCCTTCCTACCACTCTCTAAAAAGTCAATGGCAGGTGAGGATTAAAAAAAAATTTTTTTGAAGAAACTAAGAGATATAAGGGTTAGAAAAGTTATCGAGGGACAAGAAGCTGCTGATCTGGAACTTGAACTCAGGTCTAACTGCATCAGAAGTCCAGGATTTTAGTGCTCACAACACTGAGTTCTTGTGATGCAAGAGGGAGCAGAAGACTCCTTATCTAGGAGGTGAACGTGAACAGTAACTGGTGCCTGCTGTTCCTGTGGGACTGAATGTGGCATTGGAGGAGAATCCCCAAACAAGTTCACGTATTTAGTGTGGAGATTTGTAAAAGAACTAGAATAGAGGAGAGGTATGGGGGAAGGGGGGAAAGAGGAACAACTATAATAATCTGAACAATAAAGATTTAATAATAAGAAAATAGAATGGTTTAGTCACTTCTTGCTACCAAGTCTATATTGTGACCTCTTCGGTATTCATGAAATTTGGTGCAGAAAGGACCTCTGGTTGACTGGTCTACTTGCCCATTTTATGCAAGAGAGCATTGAAGCCCAAGTGCCCAGGGTGAGGTGAGTCAGTGAGGGGCAAAGCCAGTTTTCTGGCTCCTTGTCTGAAGTCCAGGAAGAGCTCCTTAGGCTGGCTTTGAAATGGAGGAGGACGGGGCTGGGACAAGCTTTTAAAGTCATGCTTAGGGATGCTGTGGTGTCTGGGCTGGACATAGCACAGTGGCCCAGACCTGACTGGGTGACCCAGCTTTGTAAATGATGCAGTGAATCAACACAATGGGCATTTGGTTTGCTTACCTTGGTTGCTGAAATGCCTGCTTCATATGTGATTGTAAGATGCTTTGTTGCAATCATAGTATTTTTTCATGATCATTTATAGGTGAAAAATCCATCTAGAGCTGTTTCCACAAAGCTATAAAATTTGTCTCTGCTCTGTTTCCCTTGTGAAATGTTCAGTTCAGCAAGATTGAGGGCCAATGGCTAGAATCAAATTTAACTCAGATTTCAGCCATTCCTTTTCCAGTCTTGGTATTTCTCCCTCCAAATTACATTTATATTGGAAACATTTCTGTCCATAAGTTTCATGACAACACATAAAAGTTGTTTCTTGGTTGAGCAGACGCAAGAAAACTTCCTGGGTTTCTCTTCAATGCTCACTGCACCCTTTGTTCCATTGAGCCCAATTGTCCCTAAATAATAGCAATAGTAAAGCAATCAGAATATGCTCCTTTTATTTTCTCATTTAACAGCAGGACTAGATTGAGCTGACACCATATGTGTCCAAATGGGTCTGGGGAATTTTCAAACAGATGTGTTTTAGAGATTTCATGTTGCTAACAAGGAACCTACACTTTAGAATCTTTAACTGCGAAATGGCAGGGACTCCTAGTTGCCTCCTGGCCATTATACTTTCCTTTGTATAGGAAGAGAGCCCAGTTTTTAATTGGACACATGCTTCCCAGATAAAAGACTACATTTCCCAGAATCCCTTGTGACTAAGTAAGGCTTCCTGGCAAAGCTCTAGCCAATAAGATGTAAAATGAAGTCTAGTATGGGACTTTCAAGAAGTCTCTTAGAAAGTAGGGAGAGTGTCTTTATTCTTCTCTTTCTGTATTCTGCTCCTTGCATTAAAAAGGCGGTAGCTGTAGCTTCAGCAGTCTTTTAGGACCATGAGGATGAGCACATCTTAGCTGAGAGCTAGAAGGAGCCTAGTTCTCCATGACTATGGATCTCCCATAACAACCTTTGCCTGCTACCTCTAGATTTATTTTAATCAAAAGATAAATTAACCTTTAGGATGAGACACCACTATTTTTCAGTTTAAAATGGGCCTAATTCTGGTTTCAGTTATTGTCTTTATCTAGATAATAATCTCTGAGTTTCATTTCCCTTAATTGTAAGACTTACAGGTTTTCAGTTTTATTGTTTTCTGAAAATTTATAAAAATTTAACATTTATTAGGTGCCTAATAGATGTGCATTACATAGCACAGTTCTTACCATTTTCCTTCTTAATATTTTGAAGGTGTTTACACGTCCAAGTAGCTGGGTATACAAACCATATAACAGGCATATTTAGAGCAATCAAGGGACAGACTAAATGGGTAGATGGACAAATTACAAATGCATAGTTATGTTGCTCAGTTCAGTTTAACAAAGTAAAATAATTAATCTGGGTTTTAGTTTCTGTCTCATTGCAAGGTTTTTAGCTATCTGTAGTATAAACTATACCTTTTTTTTCAAAGCTGCCTTATTTACAACTGAAAAAACACACAACAATACTTAGCTTTGCTCCAGTCAACCCTCTGATATTATAATTCTTAAAGACAAACAGTATTCACTTGTTGACATATATCTGAATTTATATCTTCTCTGTTGGTTGGCCTATTTTTTACCTGGATAAAAACCTGGGTAATTCCCTATTTCCATATCCTTCCTAATACTTGTATGTTCTAAGTGACTTTCAGGTCAGAGCACCTTTTAGCTAACCTTGTAGTTATTCCAACTAGAATCTTACTGATTTTTAATTTCTTTCCTAACACGCTTGCTCTGCTCTACTCAATCTATTTAATATGGTATGCTTTTAATTTGTGCATATTAGCAAAAAAATTAATATATATGTGTATATACACATATATACATATATATACATATATACATATATACACACATATATACATATATATACATACACATATATACATATATATTCCATTTTATATTCTCTTTTAATCTTTATAATAACCTCATTTATAGAGGTTATTGGTGCACAAAATTTTGTGCACTCAGGGGTCCCTCAGCTTGGTCTGTGCCTTCTTGCAGTCTGGGGCCCCTTGGGGGATATGCACCTGCTGGCTTAGGCCCACTCCCTGGGTGATCCGGGCCTAAGCTGGCAGTCAGACATCCCTCTGGCAGCCCAAGAGCAATTGGGGGTGTCCACTTGCCAGCAGGGAGCAGGACTAAGCTGCAGTCAGACATCCTTAGTGCTGCTGAGGAGTCAGGAGAAGCTCCCACCACCACCTCTGTACTGGCAGCCATCAGCCTAGCTTGTGGTGGAGCAGAGCCCCCACTGTGGGAGCACACTGACCACCAGGGGCAGCTCCTGCATTGAGTGTCTGCCCCCTGGCGATCAGTGTCTGTCATAGTGACCAGTCATTCCCAGTGGTTCTGCTGTTAAGGTCAATTTGCCTATTACTCTTTTATTATATAGGATAGAGGCCTGGTGCATGGGTGGGGGCTGGCTGGTTTGCCCTTAAAGGTGTCCTGCTGGGGTCCTTGGCCAGCCTGGGTGAGGGGCTGAGGATCATTTTCAGGCTGACTCCTTCAGGGAGGGGGTCCTGCTGGGGTTTCTGGACAGTCTGTCTGAGGGGCTGATGGCTGTTTGCAGGCTGGCCACGGCCCCAGCCACCCAAGGTCCCACAACGCTGCCTGGAAGCAGGTATCTGGGATTTATTTATCTTCTATAATTGAAACTTTCTTGCCTTGAGCAGACGCCACAGCCAGCAAGAGCAGGCAAGAAGCTTGGCTTCCTCCATTACCGGGGCAACCAAGCCTCCTGCTTGCTCCAGCTCCATGGCTATTGCCCACCATCTTTGTTGGGTTAATTTGCATATGGGCACTCTGATTGGCTGGTGGGTGTGGCTTGGGGTGTAGCAGAGTGACACCAATTAGCATGTGTCTCTTTTATTAGTATAGATTCTTATTATGTTAGACATGGGGAGACACAGCCTTAGAGGGTTTAGGTGTTTGTATAAGATCACACACCTAGTTTCTCATGGGGCTGGGACCAGAAACTCATCTCCAGATCCTAGGTGTGTTTTTTTTCGCTGTGCACCAATAATTTCCACCCAAAATTTGAAAGCCACTTATGTAGGCTGCCTATCAATCATATCTCACATATCTATTGTGACTGCTGCTGCTTTCTCTAGACAGAGATTCACATATATTTTTGAGCATGAAGGATTTGTCACATTTGAATAACATTTTTATACTTTCCCAAGTGCTTTCTTGTACATTATCTTATTTGATATTCACTGTAAGTCTGTAAGATAGGTAAGGCAAGCATTTCTTTTTCCTCCACTCCCTGTATTAAGAAATGAGTGCCTGAATAATCTAAATGATGGATTCAAGATCACAGAAAAAATTAGTGACAAAATTAGGACTCTGTCCTCTGAGTGAGGAGCTGCATTTTCAAGGGGTGGACACTAAAGCCCAATTCTATGGTGAACACCAGGTCAGAATCTACACAAGTAATTAAGTGGCTCTCATACTCCTTTTGAAGCCTTATGAGAAAAGGTAGAGCCTCCATATCCTTTTTTCTCCCAACTCCCCTTATCTAGGTCATCAATCAGTTGCCTATTCAAACAGCAGCAATCTTATAAGGAATATAGGAACATGAGTCAGTAGGGAAGGCCAGGTGATTGTCTGGATGAAGCTGGCCCTGTCCAATGTTGAATAAGGCTAAGGATAATTAATACTACAGATTCACAGAGGAATGAGGTGTTAGTGTGAGTCCACCAGTCCTCAGGAAAGGCTTCATCTGGGGACTTGGGGCTGGTCTGACTTTCTGGTCCTTAGAGTTAATTAATACAGGGTCACCGAATGAGCCCCAGGGTGCAGGTCAGTACACATAGGTTTGAGTGCCAGCCCGCTACTTGCTTGCTTGGTGGCCTGGGTAAACCAATTGATCTGCTCAGATGGCGACTTCTAAATCTTTACTAGTGCTGGCTTGAAGGTGCCTGCATTAGTTTGTGAGGGCTGTCATAACAAGTGCCACAGCCTGGGTATCTTAAAGAACAGACACTCATCTTCATACAGCTCTGGAGGATGGATGTCCAAGACCATGGTTGGCAGGTTGGATTCTCCCAAGGCCTCTCTCCTTGTTTTTTTAAAAAAATAAATCTTTATTGTTCAGATTATTACAGATGTTCCTTTTTTTAACCTCCATAACTCCCCTCTGCCTGGTTCCCATGCCCCCCATGCCCTACCCCTGCCACTGTCTTCATCCATAGGTGTTAAGATTTTTGTCCAGACTCTTCTCACATCCCTCACACCCTCTTTCCCCGGAGAATTGTCAGTCCATTCCCTGTCTATGCCTCTACTTCTATTATATTCACCAGTTTATTATGTTTGTGAGATTTTTTTTAATTGACTTAATTGTTAGATTCACCTGTTGATAGATATGTATTTGTTGTCACTTTGTTGTTCATAATTTTTATCTTTACATTTTTCTTCTTCCTCCTCTTCTTAAAGAATGCCTTTCAGCATTTCAAATAATCCTGGTTTGGTGGTGATGAAGTCCTTTAGCTTTTTCTTGTCTGTGAAGCTCTTTATGTGACCATCAATTTTACATGATAGCTTTGCTGGGTAGAGCAATTTTGGTTGTAGGTTCTTGCTATTCATCACTTTGAATATTTCTTGCCACTCCCTTCTGGCCTGCATGGTTTCTGTTGAGAAATCAGCCGACAGTCATATGGGTACTCCCTTGTAGGTAACTAGCTGTTTTTCTCTTGCTGCTTTTAAGATTCTCTCTTTGTCTTTTGCCCTTGGCATTTTAATTATGATGTGTCTTGGTGTGGTACTCTTTGAATTCCTTTTGTTTGGGGCTCTCTGTGCTTCCTGGACTTGTAAGTCTATTTCTTTCACCAGGTAGGGGAAGTTTTCTGTCATTATTTCTTCAAATAGGCTTTAAATACCTTGTTCTCTGTCTTCTTCTGGCACCCTTATAATTCTGACATTGATACGCTTGAAGTTATCCCAGAGGCTCCTTACACTATCTTCATATTTTTGTATTCTTTTTTCTTTTTGCTTTTCAGGATGGATGTTTTTTGCTCCTTTGTATTTCAAATCTTTGACTTGGTTTTTGTGATCCTCTAGTCTGCTGTTGGATTTCTGTATATTATTCTTTCTTTCAATCAGTGTATGCTTAATTTCCGACTGGTCCTTTTCCATTCTTTTTAGTATTCTCATTAAAATCCTTGAAGGTCTCACTTAGTTCCTCGGAGGTTCGTAGAAGATTCTTGAGTAGTATTATAACTGTGGTTTTGAACTCTATAGAACCAGTAGTTTGCTTTTCTCCTTTTTGTTTCATTTGTGGCCTGTTTCTTTGTGTCTGCATTTTGGCTGCTTCCCTGTATTGATAGTGTGGCTTTGTGTGGTAGGTGTCCTGTTTGGCCCAGTGGCTCAGCCTCCCCAGTCATCTGGGGTGGTCACTTTTGGTGTATACTTTTGAGTGATGGGTGCACAGTCTTATTGTAGGTAAGCCTTGATTGCTGTTAGTATCACTGGGAGGAAATGACCTCCAGGTCAATTGATTATGAGAACTTACTGTGTCTATAGTGGAAGAACTGCTGTGCAGGAGACACCTTTATGGAGCAAGACTTGCTTCAGTGGGGTTTTGGTGCTCATTGAGTCTGCCTCTTGAGTGTGTCCCTTATGGATGTGAGGAGATGAAATCTGGTATCTGGCCACTGGGTACACTGGCTCCTGTATCTCCAAGGAGGTACAAAATCAGCTGCTGTGTGAGTGCACCCAGGAGGTGATACAGCAAGATCTGTAGATTTCTCCTCAATGTTTGGAGTTTGGAACTTTTGGAGTTCTCTAACCCAGCTACAGTCTGTTAGGTTAGGCTGTGGGCAGACAGGTGCACAGCTTGGGTGGGGTTGTAAATTGGGTGGGGCAGGGTCTCAGAGAATCACCAGGGTAGAGCAAACAGCAATGGCTATCCTTCAGTGGTCTCTGTGGCTTCTCAGCATTTTGGCGAGTTTTGGTTTCTCCATGCCCTTGAGTCCCCAAATCTCAGAGCTCTGCTTCAGTGATTGCTGTGAACAGCTCCGCTAGAAAGCCACTCTCACCTTCCGTCATATTTCCAGACAGCCTGAAACGAGTTCAGTGCATCTCTGGAGCTTGTATTCCCTTTCCCTGGACCCAGGTGCCGCTGCCACCACTGCTGCCACTATTTCACGTGTGTCCGTACCTCTCCATTCTTGGCGCCTCCACACCTTCTACCCAGTCTCATTATACTCCTTCTCTTGCCTTCTAGTTGTAAACCTTCCACTCCCCTGGTTCTGGAGGGTGGCTGTTTAGCTTTATAGTCGTAGTTTTAATGTGGTTGTGGGAAGCAGCTCATTCAGTTATATACCTTATGCCATCAACTTGGCTCTCTCTCCTTGCTTTGTTGATGACCATTTCTTCTCTCTGTACCTTTACATGGTTTTCCCTTTATGTATATCTGTGTCCTAATCTACTCTTCTTATAAGAACACTTCTTATAAGTTATATTGGTTTAGGGCTCACCTACATGACCTCATTTTAACTTAATGTATAACTTAATATTAATTTAAAATATAACTTGATATTTATTTCTCCAAAATAGTCACATTCTATTCTGAGGTACTAGGTGTTAGAACCTCAACACATAAAGTTTTGGGAGGGACACAATCCACTCATAATAGTGTCCAAATTCAGTTGGTCAGCAGAATTACTTAAGAGGCTTAAAAAAATAAAAGTTTCTAAACTCCAAACCCACTGCTAAGGATCAGGGAGATGGAGCCAAGGATTTACCTATTTTAATAGTTCCCCAGGTGATAGGTATGCTTGGCTGTCCATGGGCCCTCCATCTTGAATGCTCTTTGTACTTAAGAATCAGGCAACCAGCCTTAGCTGGTTTGGCTTAGTGGATAGAGCTTGGCCAGTGGACTGATGGTCCTGGGTTCAATTCCTGTCAAGGGCACATGCCTGAGTTGCGGGCTTGAGCCCCAGTAGGGTGCATGCAGGAGGCAGCCAATCAATGATTCTTTCTCATCACTGATGTTTCTATCTCTTCCTCTTCCTTCTTCTCTGAAATCAATAAAAACATATTTAAAAAAATAATCAGGCAACTAGAAGGAAAGGCATTCTTCTATGGCAGCTGTCTTGAAGAAGGGTGGGAAGGAGGGCACAGGCTGGAAAGGAGTATGTCCAAGGGGTGCCCCGAAGGGCTTCCAACTGCCTTTTTGTGCACAGAGAGACTGAGGCAGAGGTGGTGGCTTGTCAGCTTCTCTGCCAGTCACCCCCAGGACCACTGCAGCCTAAATTTGATTTCCTTCAGTGTGGAGTGACTAATGACCCTGAATATCACTGTGATGAGAAATTCTGAGCTGGGACTAAAGCAAGGGATCTCAGAAAGGGCAAGGAGAGACATCAGCCTGGAATAGCCAGAGATTCTTATTTAGAGAGTTTAGACTTACTGATGAAAGCCAGGACTCGGCAGGTGAATTATAGAATGTTACAAAGAACATGATCTTGGCAGGCAAATGGATCTGTTCAGATTTCATGTACTGGCACTTTCCTGCTGTGTGATGCAGGTGCCTCACTTAGTGTTTTAGAGGTTTGATTTATTCTTTAACACATTAGGGAAAATAATGTTAGAAGAGCAGGGTGCTTACTTGTAAATGCTTCCTCAGCACCTGGTAGAGGGCTCTGGATAACCCATCACCATTTGCTCTTTTAAAACCAGTTTCCTCCTCTTTGACTAGTTTGTGTTTCCCTGTTGATGAGAGAGAAAGGGAGAGAGAGAGAGAGAGAGAGAGAGAGAGAGAGAGAGAGAGAGAGAGAGAGAGATTGGGAGTAGGGAGAGAGAAAAGGAGGCTGAGAAAAGAATACAGAGAAGAAAGAGGAGGAAGAGGAGCAAATGCGAGAAAAAAAGCACACATCACAGCATTGCCATCCACACCTATAAGACCCAGTGCTGCCTGACAGAAAGGGATGAGGCTGAGCTGTGAGAGCCACAAGGTCATTTTCTGTTGGTTACCAAAGGTTTCTCCCACCGGCAGTACTTCCCAGTTGTTATTAATACCAGGAATGGCCCAATAGTCCAATTTCTGCTTCCTTTTTTTGATATTACCTTTGACCCACCAATGATAACAGCTAATATTTGCATTTCCTGAATCAATTGTTTAAAATGAATGATTTATTTATAGAGTTAACTTGCAAAATAAAGAGCTGGGTAGAATTGTCATCTTCACTTTTTATATCAATCCTATTTTCCAGCTCTGGGGCTGCCCAGATGCCTTGTAAACGTGGGAATCTCAGTGGAATCCAAGGAAATTGGTAGGGAGACCAGGAAGGAAGCAGATGGCCAACTTCAGTGGAAAGTGCACAGAATGTGCTCAGAAATTGTTCCCTGGTCCTCATGTTGACCTTTTCTCTGCAACTGGGTCAGAGATTCCTTGAGGGAAGGCGCCTTGCTGGGGACATCTGCATGCCCAGTGGCACTTTTCTGCCATAATACAGAGCAAATGGCCATGTATGTACACACTGGGTTGAATGGGAAGGAGGCAGTCACGGAAGGGAGTGAGCACTGCCTGGTCTTGATGGTTGTACCTGGGTCCAGGTGGTGGTCCTGGGAAATGAGCACCAGCCCTGTGTCTGGGAGATGCTGTTGTCCTTCCTGATCTTGTAACTCAGTTGTCACTAGGTACCGACAGAAGTGAAGCAACGTTCTTCCTTCCCACAGTGCCCTCCCTGCTGTGTGCGCACTTCTGAGGAGCCTGGGGGAGCTGGTTACAGTTGAATTTTATTTCTTTTAATTTTATGAGCAAGGGTCCCTGGGCTGATCAACATGAGTGAAAATGATAATTTGCACAGTTTCTTTCCTCCCTATGCTCTCTTCCCACTTATTTCCTGAGGAGAAAGTGTCTTCGTCACAAGGTGCATTTGCCACTCAGCAATGCTCCTCTGTTATTAATTTTGCCTTGTTTATTAACCCCTCTCCTGCGGGTTTGGTGCTTTGTTTAGATATCATTCTCTTCCTCGTTTCTCTGTGGACTTCATCTCACCAATTTTAAGCAGAGGGACCCTATCCATCAGGCTAACAGTATCTTGCATTTCTACTGGCTCTCACTGGAGTCACCAGCCCTGACTTGAAACACTTCCTATGTTTTAGACAGTTGTCTTCACACTTTCCGTCCCTGCTCCAAGCCTGCAGCCTCTTCAACGCCTTGCTCCACCAGATGTCTTGGTGGGATGGTGCTCCCTGGCGCCTTGCAGCAGGCTTCACATCCTCATTGCTATCTCCGGAGAAACATTGCTTCCCTTGCCTTCTGTCCTCCTCACCCCCAGTCACAGTGACAACAAAGGACATGGCTTTAGAGCCAGGCAGCCCTAAGATGCATCTCTGGTTCCATCGTCCCATCCAGCCTCTCCTTCACCTCGTGGGAAATGCCTTTTGCAGGTTGTTGTGGAGAGAGAATCGCCAGGAATGCTGCATGGAAAGTTCAAAAACATCGCAGTCCTGCTCCCAGGCCGAGCAGCATGGCCCTGCGTCAGCTTTCTCTTCCTTAAGCTCTTGGCCACACCATCTCCTTTCCTTTCCTCATTCCACCTGTGAGTCACAATATAAACCAAATCATAGGGAAAGGCACACACCTGGGATGCAGCATGCGAACAACACACCCTGACAATTTGGGGGAACGGTGTCACCAGCTCAATCCTAGAGCATCTGAAGGAGGCTTCTGAGCCCCACGCCTTCTCCTTTTCTAATTAAATCCACTTTTCTTCCAGCACCACTTTGGAGATGAAGCAGCATCCCCGCTCCTTATTGTACGCTATTTTTTTTCCTGTTTTAATTACCAGTACTGCAGCAGTATTTTTCTGCTCTTTTTCTTCCCAAATATATGTTATTTCAGTTACATTATGGCTTAAATAGGTTTTTGAGTGGGAGCCAGGGAACCTAACCATCATTTTCAATATGGTTTCTGTGGGAAATGTAATACCCACTCCAAACAACCCTGAAACATGAGTGTGTGTGATGCAGCCTACTTATGAGCTGAAGACGGTCTCTTTGGCTTTTATTTTCCTCAAGCAAATCCATTTTTTTTTTGTTCCTTTGAGCTGGTAGATTAGGCCAGCAGAGCAGGACCCTGTAGCCCAGAGAAGTTAGGCCTTGCTCTGTGATCCCCCAGTCTCTTGACTTATAACCCCGGGTTCCTCCTTGACCAGAACATTTTCTAGATTAGCACCCTGGAGAGGACTGTACATCGTGGTCCAAGTGACTGCCTAGATTTAGTAGAAAATGACCAGCTGTGCTTGACTTCTAAGAATGTCCTTGCAGGCCCCTGCCATCCACTCTTCTGTTCCACCCACAACATTTCCCCTTTGTGAGGAGAATGACCGATGGCATGAGGAGCCCCAGGGTCTGTGAGGCTGTGTGTGGTGGAGACAGGTGATGACTACCTCCCCTATCACCAGGACACATTACTGGATGCTGCAAAAGTTGTGTTGGTTCATTTAATCAACAAATGTTTGTCAAGGGCCTCTTCCATTACTGGGCTAGATGCTAAATGACACGAAAGTGAGCAAATACAAAACAGGTCCCTGCTTTCACAGTGTTTAAAGTCTGATGGGGAAGACACTTAAAAGAGCCACATAAAATGTATTACTAACATATGTTATGACAGGAGAAGAAGGTGCCTGGGTCACACATGCTAGATGATAGAGTGTGCGGTAGGATGCATGCTAGCTGATACAGCATAGGGTATACTGCAATCAGACATTTTCCTTCTGAGATTCAGGATTTCCATTAAAAAATATTGCTTAAATAGACACTATGTACCTAGCACTGTGCTAGAGGCTGCATTCAGTGACAAGGCATCATCTTGACCTTCAAAGTGTTCACAACTGAGTAACAGAAGCAGTTAACTTGTGCTGTGTAACAAGTATCCCAAATGTTGTGGCTTAAAACAATGAACATTTGTTCCTTCTCACAGATCTACAGCTCATCCAGGTGATTCTTGTGGTCTGGATTGGCTTGGCGGTTGTCTGTGGTCTGCCGGCAGCTTTCCTGGGACAGGATGGTCTAGGATGAACTTACTCATATATGGGGCCACCTGGCTCATCTAGGAGACCTCAGCTGGGTATTCTACCTCTGATAACCATGGTCTTCTCATCGCCCCCCCTCCCATAGATTGGACTCTTCGCATGGTAATCTCCAGTTACCCACTCTCTAATTTGCACCTTTTCAGAACTTCTAATGCTATGCCATCAATAATCTCTGTGATCAGTTCATTGAACTGTCTGACTTTATCAGGGTACACAAATGAATTTCCTTTCAGTCGCTGCCTTTAAGGATGGTTTGGTAAAATTCTCTTTCTTGTCTGATAACATGTTGAAAAAAGCCAAAAGTTGTCCAGCCATTTGCAATAATAAACCTTAGTACACACTGAAATGCAGAGATAGTGCAATACTAAGCAATCTATTACTATAATAGCATTGACATAGTACCTGATGTCATATTTCACATCCCTTTTTTTGCTTACTGATAGACTCTTTGATTCACATGTGAGCTGTATGAGAGCAAAGACCCATTTTTTCTATGTTCATGCTTGACTTCATAGGACTCCTAAGAGTGCCTCACATCTACTAGGCATTCAGTACCTATTTGTTGAATGAAATAATGACTATAACACACTATTTACAGATAAAAATATTATGAAAAAGGCATTTAGAATAAAATTCAAACTTCATTCATGATAAAAATGTTAATATGGTAAAAGAGACAACTATTGCCTTAATTTGTTATTTATTTTCTATCCTCAAGCCAGAATTATGCATCATGGTAACACTTTAAAACAGTCACATTAAACTCAGAAACAAGATAAGATAAATGTCCACTATTGGAGGCACTTGTCAATGTAATTAAATAAGAGAAAGAAATAAGTGGTATAACTATTGGAAAGGAGGTGGTAAAATTATTAGTAATTGCAGATTGTAAATGTACACCTGGGAGAACAGAGAGGATCACCTTAAAACAATTATAAATGACAAGAATCGTAGGAGGATTTGGTTAGGAAGGTGGTAGAAAATAATACTTAGAAGCCTTCATATATTCAGATAACTTTTGGAAGACACTGGTTGTAAGAGTAATCAAAATGATAACATACACATATGAAATATTGTAAAGCTACAATCATGACCAAGTAGGTCAGTGGACTAGAGTAGAAGGTCCAGGACTGGCATCAAGTGTATAGGGACAATAATGTTCAATGACAATGATAATAGATCCCTGATACATCAGGACTTACTACCTGTTCTAAACTGACATTTGAGCCTCTGAAGTCAGGCTCTAGTGTTCCTGCTCTTAACCACTGGGGTATACTGCATCTCTTTTTTGCTTTCAATGCATTTAAAATAAATGGCATCAAGTGAATTCTTCAATAAATAATGTTGGGATAGCTATGCCATTCTATGGAGAAAGCCATAAAGTCTGTTTTCCAAATCACTCTTTACTCCAAAATAAATTCCACTGAACCAAGGTTGTAACAACAACAACAAAAAATACCAGAAGAACTCATGGGAATTTTCTATTGCTGCTTCTAATAATCTTGTGGTGGGAGATATCGTTTAGAGTTTGACCTAAAACTCAATATCCTTGAAAGTACTAAAAATCATATTATACAAATATAATAATGTTCTTTGTGGAAATAATACCATAAAAATGGCAGAGAAAAAAATACTTGTAACACATATCAAACATGAGTTTGCCTGAACATCATTAAAAAGTCTAATTGTCAAGTCAAACATGGGATTAGTACATGAAGAGGACACACAGGAAATGCAAAGAAATCCTAATATGCAAGTATGTCAATCCTGACATATAAGGAGAGAAAACCAAATTAAAATGATAATAAGATACCTATCAAATTGACAAAAATAAAAAACAGTTTGACGACACAATATATTAAGCAGGTTTTGAATATGAGGAATTCCTAATCACTGCTGATGGGAACATAATTCATACAATCTCTACAAAAATTACACATGCCTACCTTTTGACTCTTCAATTTAATCTCTAGAAACTTAACCCACAACTACTTTTGCACTTGTGCACCATGTTGTTATTCAATGTATCATTCTATCTATTAAGGAAAAATTGTGAATAACTTAAATGTCCAGCAATAGTGGTCTATCCTATATAATAAAAGGGTAATATGCAAATTGACCCTAACAGCAGAAGAATGGAGAATCACTGGTCACTATGACACACACTGACCATCAAGGGGCAGATATTCAGTGCATGAGCTGCCCCCTGGTGGTCAGTGCACTCCCACATGGGGAGCTCTGCTCAGCCACAAGCCAAGCTGATGGCTGCCAGTATAGTGGTGGTGGTGGGAGCCTCTCCTGCCTCCTCAGCAGCACTAAGGATGTCTGACTGCAGCTTAGGCCTACTCCCCACTGGCAAGTGGACATCCCCTGAGGGATCCCAGGCTGCCAGAGGGATGTCTGACTGCCAACTTAGGCTCAATCCTCTGGGGAGCGACCCTAAACCAGACTGCGAGAGGGCACAGGCCAGGCTGAGGGACCCCTCGAGTGTACAAAAATTTAAATATTGTAAAGGCCTCTAGTTAAATAATAATGATCACCATACAGATGAATGATCTGTATCAAGTCAGAGGTCTGTGGGAACTCTCAGGTATTGTAGAGGATTATCTCTATGAAATATTGTATCATAGCTGGCATAGTATGCAGCCATTTATGTTAGAAAAAACTGAAGACTTTTTATTATCTTTCTCTCATCTATCATACATGTAGCCATCGGCTTGTAAATGCATAGACTATCTTGAGAAAAACACACAGCAACAGCTGACAGTAGTTGCCTTTAAAGAGAGTAGATAAGGGGAATAGGGCAGGGGGGACACTCACTTTCACATTTTCTACCTTTGGAATTTTAGAACCTGATATAAAATGGTATTTATTTCTCTGCATGAATGCTTGGCAGTGACAACACTAGAAGGCCTCCTGCAGTAGTGAGATGCTTACTTCTGTTGATGATAAATAAGCTTGGATTTAAGAACTGATCAGAGGGAATTTTGTGCAAGAAAAGAAAAATGAAAGAGCAGAGGTATAGGTGGGTGCTAAAATGGAATTCACTATTGGATAAGAATTAACATGAAGGTACATTTATCTTTTTGAGATCCTGATTTCAACTCTGTTGGCTATTTACCCAGAAGTGGGATTGCTGAATTGTATGGTAGGTCTATTTTTTGCACCCCCGTATTCATTGCAGCATTAATCACAATAGCTCATATTTGCAAATGATCCAAATGTCCATCAGCAGATACATGGAAAAAAATGTGGTATACTCATATAGTGGAAAATAGTTCAGTCTTAAAATAGATAAAAACATTGGCATTTGTGACAACAGGGATGAATCTGAGGACATTATGTGAAGATACTGAGTGAAATAAGCCAGTTAGAGAAGAACAAATGATGCATGAATCCACTTATATGAGGTGTCTAAAACAGACACGAAGAGAATGCTGGTTCCTTGGAGGCTAACAGGAAGAGGAAGTGGGGGATTGTTTTTCAATGGGTATAATGTTTCTGTTATTCAAAGTAAATAAGTTATAAAGATCTGCTACCCAACATTGTACCTACAGTTAGTAATACAGTATTGTATACTTCAAAATATGTTAAGGGGATAGATCTCATGGTAGTTGTTCTTACAAAAGCAAAAACACACAAAAAGAAAAAAATACAAGGAAATGTTGGGAGGTGATGAATACCAGTATGCATAGTTGCCTTGGTTGTGGTGATGTTATCACAGGCATATGCCTATTTCCAAACTCATTAAGATGTATACATTTAAATGTGCCCACTTTTTTGTGTATCAGTTATACCCTAGTAAAGCTAAAAAAATAAACTTCCCTAATACAATGCTAAAAATTTAAAAGAAGAGTTAACAGATCAGTTTAGCTGTATGGGATGAGAAAAAGCACAAAAGAATCTTAAGCAAAAAAAACAAACAAACAAAACAAAAACAACAACAAAGAAAAACCAACAAAACAGTAAAAGATTAAGTATAAATCATCCCAATGGGGAGGAAATAGGAATGTCTATGTGCACACTGAGAGAGAAAGAGAGGGAACTTTCTTCCTCTTCTTATAAAGATATTATTCCCATCATCATGGTGGGGGGATCATTCCTTCCTATCATTATGAGGGGCATGCCCTCATGACCTCATTTCACCCTAATCGCCTTCCAAAGGCCCCATCTCGAAATACCCTTACATTAGGGGTTAGGACTTCACAGACATTCAGTCCATAGCAACATGTAATCCTCACAGTAATTGTATGAGGCAGCAACCATTGTCTCCATTTTCCACATGAGAAAAGTGAGGCAATAGAATCAGAAGAGGAAGGTTAAGTGACTTGATCAAGGTATACATCCACCTGGTGCAGCAGCACACGGGCACAGGGAGGCAGGCCCTGGGGTTTTCCTTGAAACCACTGAGCTATGCTGTCTCAACAACAGGTGCTCTTTAGTCACAGCAGATGCCTCCCAGTGCCTCCTTGGCTCTGAGCCCCTCACTGGAGCACATGCCTCACTAAACTGGCATTTCAGAGCCTGCTAAGGCACCAGACCCTGAGTCAGAGTGGGGGCAGGGTCTGGCTCCAACTATTAGAAGCTCTCTTTAGAATATGGCATTCTTGGCACTTTTTTTGTTGCCAGCTTGTTAATTCTGAGGCACCAGGAAAAGTATCTTCTAATATTCAGTTTTGTCTGCTTTGGTGAGGAGACCAATGCCTGAAGCCAAACTCTAAGAACTAGCACTCTCTGCTTGAGATAATGGAAACAGAAGATCAAGCCATCTCCTCAGGATTCAGCAAGTTTGACACATCATTCCTCAGCTCTGAGCCCTTAAGATCCTTACACCTGTACCTGAATACAGAGGAAGCTCTTCCTCTGGCTCACCCTGTTCTCCCAGGGATGCCATTCTCACTTCTGTCCGCCCAGCCCAGCAGCTCCTCTCAGCCACCTCGCATCATCGTTTCCTGTCCCTACTTTAAGACCTTAAACTGCAAGTGAGATAATGGATGTGAAATGCTTCATAAGGCACACATTGCTACATTGGCAGCAAAAGCACTAACCTGAGTAGAGTATGGTTCCCTTTACAGGGAATTTTTTAATTGAGTTTATTGGGGATGACATTGGCTAACAAAACTGTACAGGCTTCAAGTGTACAACTCAAGAAAACACCATCTGCCACTGCATCGTGTGCCCATTGCCCAAAGTAAAGTCTCGTTCTGTCCCCATTTCTGCCCTCCTCTACCCTACCCCACAGCCCTTTCTCTCTGACTACCACCATACTATTGTCTGAGTCTATATGTTTGTTTTTCTTAATCCCTTCACCCCTTTTCACCAAGTCCCCCAAAACTCCTTCCCTCTGACAATTGTCAGTCTGTCCTATATATTATGCTCCTGTTTCTAAATATTCTCTAGTTCCATCCATGCTGTCACAAAAGCAATTTTTAATTGCTCTTCACAGCACCCTCTGAATTAGGAATCACTGCTCTGGTTTTATAATTGAGGGTGTGAGGTTTCTTGGGCTCACTTGGTCAGCAAGCAGTGCGGCTGTTGTCAGACCCAGGGTTTGGCCTCCAGATCCCGTGCCCCTTCTTTATGGTTCCTGGAGGAGGGGAATGGGGTATGCAGTGGGAGCCAGTGGTAATCATCCCTGGTTTTTTGGGGTGCTGGAAGCTTCTGGAACCAGTTGAATACCAGGTTGTGATGGGTGAATCAGCCTTGGAGTGCCCCCTTTGAGAATGCCCTGTGGGAAACTCAGGGCACCTTGGATCTCTAGGTCAGGGAACTTATATTTCTACTAATTCGCAGAGTGAGATAAACATGGGAGGCTGAGACAGAGGAGAGAAGGATCTCTTAGATTCATACCATAGGAAAGATAAAAGCTTGTAAAGACACTTAATCACTGTTTCCAAACAATTGCCAGACACTTGCATCGTTGGGTTTCTTCAGGATCAACAAGGAGGAGAACAGCTGCAAACATCCACTAGGCTAATCACTTGACATGGATTATCTCAACTGATCCTCACAACACCCCTCTGAGGTAGATGTCCATGCTCTACACAAAGAGAAAAGCTCCACTTACTTATCCAAGTCTCTCATCCCTAAATAGCTCAGTGTCCGCCTTGCTAAAAATAAAGCTAGCTGTGCACATCTGCTGAGAGTGGGCCCATGAGAGGAGATGGGCATGGGAACTAGGTAACAGGGAGTAATGCAAAATCACTCCACTCAGCTTTGGAAGATGGTTCTTGGCCTTGCATTTGAAAATTCCCATATTGAACGTGACATTTAGAGAATCCCCAGAGCAGTTAGTAGAATCCAAATGACAAAGCTCCCTGTGATGTTTGGGCGCCGAAGGAGGAGGGGTCACCAGCCTTCCAGCATCAGCTTCCTCCTCATCCTCTCCTCTCCTTTCCCACACTCTTGTTCTCTTTATCACTGTGGATGACTACCCCTAAATAAAAGATCCCTCTGTATCAGGGTGAAGATGCCCATGTAAGACCTCAGTGGCAACTTTCTTGACCATGCTCTGTGGGACTCAGTGTGTCAGAGCTCATTTCTTTCTGCCAGCTTGTCAACAATCCAGGTGTTACAAAAATAAAACAATATAAACTTGCTTTGTTTTTTTCATATTTTATTGAATTTATTGAGATGATACTGATTAACAGGTGCACAATTCTACACATTGTCTGTGCATTGTATTATGTGTTCATCACCGCAAGTCAAGTCTCTGTCCTTCACAACTAATACCCCCCATGCTGCTTTCCCCGCAGCAATCACCACACTGTTGTTCCTGTGCATGAGGTTTTTTTTTTGCACAATTCCTCCATTCCATCCACCCAGTGCCCCACTCCTGACAGCTATCTGCCTGCTCTCTGTCTATGAGTCTATCTTTCTTTTGTTTGTTAATGCATTTTGTTCATTAGATTCCACATATGAGTGAAATCATTTGGTACTTGTCTTTCCCTGGCTTATTTCACTTAGCATAATACTCTCCAGATCAACCCATACTGTGGCAAAAGGTACGATTTCCTTCTTTTTATGGCTGAGTAGTATTCCATTGTACCACAGATGTTTTATACACTCATCTACTGATGAACACTTGGACTATATCCTAAATTTGGCTATTGTAAATATCTCTGCAATGAACGTAGGACTGCATCTATTTTTTCGAATTAGCATTTTGGGTTTCTTTGGACAAATTCCTAGAAGTGTAATTGCTGAATCATAAGGCAGTTTCACTTTTAATTTTTTGAGGTAACTCCATACTACTTTCCACAGTGGCTGCAACAATCTGAGTTCCCACCAACAGTGCATAAAGGTCCCTTTTCTCTGTATCCTCACTAACACTTCTTTGTTGATTTATTGATGATAGCCATTCTGATAGGTGTAAGATGACACCTCATTGAAGTATTAATTTGCTTTTCTCTTATGATTAGTGATCTTAAAAAAATAAAATACAATGTAAACTTACGGTTAAATAAATTACATGAAAAACAAAGGCAATAAACACAATAGCATGGTCCGATACTTACCAGCACACCACTGGAAGTTGTCCTTGATAATAGCACTGAAGACGACTGAGCTTTTGAAGGAAGTGGAAAAGCCAAGAGGCAGACCCAGGTAGAGCTGTCTCAAAGAAGTTGGCTCAAGTGAACTGCTTTTTCTTAAAAGTGGGGCTACATTTCATAAGACTTATTTTGTTGGCAAAGCCACAACATTGAAAGGGCATTATGATTGCAGAGCGTCTACCTGCTGTATCTGATGCCGTCAAAAAGGTGCTCAGAGCCAGAGTCACCCACTGCTATACCAGAGGAGAGGGCAACTGGCCAACTCCCCCATTGAGACTAAGCATCCGTGTATTTTCTCTGGCTCCTCGGCCTGCCACTGGGTAATAAGATCCAGAAATGTTTGGGGCCACAGAGCCTCATCTCCAGAGAGGAAAGTTGCCCATGAGGATGAGGGGATCACACTCTAGCTCTCATATAAAAAAAAGAAGAACAAGTGATGACATTTCCAGAGGCCATGGAAACATTGAGAGAAGGCAAGAGGTGGTACTTGGGCTTCTTCACAGAAACGCTTCAGATCCATAAATATAGCCACTGGAATGCAGGACAAAACATAGTGTATAAAAGATTGAATAGAAGATATATTATGCTATTGCATAGCAATCCTGTCTGCAGGAATTTATAGCTTCGATATATTCCCCATTAAAAGTGGTTCAGCTAGCTGGGAGAGAGGCTCAATTCATCTTGTATCTGTTGCAAGCCATCAATATTATGGTTTACCCATTTAAACTGGAAATGGGACCAAATATTTGGGCTATTTATAATAAAAAATATGAAAATCTTTGCATTGGTGTTTATCTTCTAACTGCTCCAGTTTAATCAGAAGTCTGTTTACACAGACTCTGAGTGAATTTCTCACCTGTGCAATCACTGGGATCAAGAAGCAGGAAAGGGAGACAAAGGACCTCATATTCCTTCTCTCAAAGAGCTGGGAGGTACATTTACCATATTGAGTATTTCTTCAGCAAGCACCCTCTGTCCACAGGAAAGTCAAGAGGGTGCTTCTATCTGCGAGAGCCTGTGGTTGAAGGGAGAGAGCTGCAAAGTGAAAAACAGGTTAGAGAGGGAAAGCAACAAAGTGCAACTAGTGGATGCCAGCAGAGTCCCGGAACGGCTGTGTTCACAGGAACAATGCCACCCAGCGCTCTTTGTCTGGGGCGTTGAGCTCTCTGTGGTGGGTGTAGTAATTGTGTTGCCAGAACAGCCCTGGATCACCCTGTTGAACCTCAATGGAGGCATTCTTCTCCGTAGGAGTAGCTTGTGCATGTGTGTAGGGGGTTGGTTATCACAACGTGGGGCCCGTAGCTGTAGCTGCAATGGCTGAGACAGTCTGCACAGTGCATATCTTGTCTGTGGCAGCTATTCCCCAGGATGTTCCTCCCTCTTGTTACACCACCTGTGGCTCATCATCCTCCTGGCTCTTCCATCCTGAGCCTTATTCCAGTTTCCAAATCTGCCTCAGATTCACCCTTTTGATCCTGTGCCCTGCTCCCAGCTCCAGGGTCTTGACTCTGAGCACCTGGATTCCAAGGTACTCACCGCTCTGAGGGAGATCCCACGGTCAGCCTGGTTGTCTGGATCCACAGTGGGATCCTGTCTGGGGAGGGCATGGGTAGGTAACTCCCATCTTGTTATTCATTTAGCCTTGGCTTCTTTCCCCCAGGGCACTGCTTTCACTCTGTCTTCCATTTTCCCCACTCCATACACTACCGTTTCGAGTCAGTGGGTCGTCCTGCATGTGCTCGGCTACCAGCAGTGTGAAGCCCTTCTCTGTATAAGCATCCAGGGAGGACCTTATCTGGACAGTGCCTTCCTTCAGTGACCTCTTGTCAGACAAATGCTGCCAGAGGACTCTTCAGTGGTCTGGCACCCCACCCTGTGACCCGGGGGGGCTTCTGCAGTCCTGAGCTCAGGGTGTGGGGAAAGTCACCCTGGCTCAGGCTTTTGCCTTCTCTGCATCTCCTTCTCTGAGATACTCAGAATGTCATTCTGCCCTTTCCATGTGTGCCCAGGGCTTTCTGAGCTATTTTTAAAAGCAGATAGCACTTATATCTGTACCACTCACTTGAGTGGTTAATCATGACAGTCTAAAAGTGTTGCCTCCTGACAGTGTACTATGCGGAGTAGTACCGCAGTCAAGGGAGAAACAGGACAGCCAGAGGGCCTGGGCGGAGGAACACGTGAGTAGTAGTCTGCAACAGATGGAAAGAACCCAGAGCAACGCACAGGCTCAGGGAGTGATCCTGGCAGTGCAGTATGGGGGAGCAGAGTTCTGGGCCTCACAGCTGGGTTTCAGCACTGGCTGAATAGCTTTCTCCCACTTCACAGCAGGGCAGCCATGCTTATAGGGTGGACACCTATTGTCAGCCCTCATGTTTTTCAAGAGGGCACAGGATTGAAAACACCCCCTTTTTTTCTGTCTACACTAGCTGTTCTCTGTCTAGTGAGGTCAGGATAAAGATCCCTTCTCATGATGAATCTTCCTGTCCGAGTTCAGCTTTCTCCAGACAAGAGTCCATTTTCATTTTTGTCTCCTGCTCCCATGCCTTGAGCCACTGGGTCCGCTGCCAGGCATCTGCCTGCTGGAGAGGGCCTGGGACCCTGTCTCTGAAGTTCTCCCTCCACAGTGACTGAGGGTGTGGAGAGCCACCCACCCAGGGTGCAGCTGAGGAAGCTCTGCTGCGGAGAAGGACTTCTCCTGTGGAGGGACCACTAGCAGGAGGCTCCATTTGGTCACAGGTCCAAGTCCAGTGCAGCCTGACTGTCAATAAAGCTGGCATCTGACCTGCCCTGCTGCCTTCCTCATCAGGGTCAGGACCCAAGAGTGGGAGTCAACAGCATACCCACCTAGGAGGGCAGTGGGAAGATTGAAGAGAGTGTCCAGGACAATTCCTTCATAAGTGGTGGCCAGATTTAAACACACAAGCTGAGTGGTTTCCTTGTAGACCCTATTTCCAAGAGGCACAGGACCCCTGGAGTGCCCACATTCTGAATTGCAATAGTTATCATTCTTTTGGTCAGAATAGAGCCACTCTGATTGGTCAGAGCTGTGCAGCTCTGATTGGATGGGGAAAGCCTTGGTCCTATTGGTTGAAATAGGACTCCAGGAGCTTCTTTATAAGGGCTGGTGCAGATACAGAAACACAGGGCGGGCTAGGCTTCTCTGGGCAGTGCAGTTTGCATGAGGGGCCCCTATCAGAAATGGCTTCCAGGCTTAAAATTTAAGGCCAATTAGCCACCAGCACTTCTTCATTGATGTTCTTTCATTCTTAGGGCTCACAGGGGGAAAGAGTAAATGCACAGTGGAGCAACCTGACCAGCAAGCTTCACCTGTCTTAGCCAGGTTATTGAGGTCGACACGATCAGTGATAAGTTGGTTGTATGCATCCTTGATGTGACCTGACGACAAAGGCACTTTCCCTCTGCCCTTGCTGCCAAAAACCTATAACCATATTCTGGTCATAAGAAAACATCAGCCAAATCCCAGTGAGGGACATTCTACAAAATACTGGCTGGTGTGCCTCAAAGCTGTCAAGATCATCCAAAACAGGGAAAATCTGAGAAACTGTCAGTCACACTCAAGAGGAGCCTCCAGAGACATGAGGATGAAATGGCATGTGGTGTCCTAGACAAGCTCCGGGGCAGAAAAAGACATCAGTAAACAACTAGGAGTATCTGAATAAAGTGTGGACTTTGTTAATACTCGTATCAATATTGGTTCCTTAGCTCTGCCAAATGTAAGATTTTAACAACAGGGAAACTGCGGTAAATGGGAATTCCGTACTATTTCTGAACGTTTCTGTAAATTGAAAGCTGTTCTAAATGTAAAAGTTTATTTAAAAGGAAAACACCATAAAGGGCTATTAAGGAAGAACACATTTGTCAATATGGACAGAATAAAGGTCCCATAAAAGAAATGAAATGCCTATGCAACATAAAAAACGCTTCTCTAATGATTGTCGGTCATCCGTTGTGTGTGAGGGTCTGTGGCAGGCATTTTATTTTGCTGAATTATCAAACATCCTCCAAGACAGAGAGCAGGGTTTCCTCTTTTTTTAATACTTGGAGGCACTGAGAAGCTGAGACTTGCCTCAGCTGATGTTGTGAGTGCCGAGGCCGGGATTCCAGCTCAGGTCCGCACGATCTTAGAACCAGGCATTCTTCCACTTCTGCAAGATACACCTGGTTGACTGTTGACAGCAAAACCTGGGCTTAGGCTTTTCCAGATCCATTAATTCTTCCACTTTATCTGATGCTTAATATGTGCTAAATTAATATTGCTGAT